>JACAGA010000003.1:480154-625037 GCA_029231665.1 Morus indica | reverse complement strand
AAATATGTCCAAGACGTAGATGCCATTTATAGGTTTGATCGATTGGGTCTAACCTCAATCTCTTACTATCTCTTATCGAATCATCATTCAATTCAGTATCATAAATCGTTGGAATAATTGGTTTGACGTAGAACAGATTGTTTATCATGACTGTAGAAGTAATCATGAAGCCATTCTTATGAATTTGAATAACATCATTATTAAAATCCAAAGAATATCCTTGCTCAATCAAGCGAGCCACAGAAATAAGGTTTTTCCCAAAAACCGGGACATAATAAACATTGTTCAAAATAATAAAAATGTTCTCAAAAACTAATTTAATGCTTCCAACAGATGTTGCTGATACTGATGCTCCATTCCCCAGCGGAAGTTGAACTCGTCCTTGCTAAGCCTTTTGTTTTCCCTGAACCCCTGTAGAGAACAACAAACATGATTAGTGGCTCCAGAGTCTACAATCCAAGAAAAAGTAGAGTCAGCCACAAAACAGGCTTCGGTAACAAGTAATGTACCTTTAGCTTAAACCTCCTTGAGCTATGTAGGACAGTTGCGTTTCCAGTGGCCAGCTACTCCGCAATGGTGACATTTGTCAGTACTCTTGTCCACCTTTGCAGTGTTCTTGCCTTTTGCAGCCGGCTTCTTCTTGTTGCTGCGGGCTTTCTTCTGTTTCTTGGCACCAGAGGTGGAAGGCTTCGTTTCAGCAAGGTTTGCCTCTCCATTCTCCTTTTTGCCTTTAAGCAGTAGAGTTTCCGCAGTTCGAAGCTCCATCATGAGTTCTGGGAGTGAATGGCTCAACTTATTCATCGAGCAGTTGAGTTTGAAGTTGTCAAACATCTCCGGTAGAGTCTCTAGGATCATATCCACCTGAGTCTCTCCATCTATTTCAGCTCCCATGAGCTCCATCTCATTCAGGTGACTAATGATCAATAGCATATGGTCCCGAACAAGAGTGCCGGATTTCATCCGGCAGTTCATGAAGTTACGCACCGCAGCTCGCTTGGCTTGACGGCCCTGGCTTCTGAACATTTCAGAGATGCTGTAGATCATATCTGCAGCCGTCAGCATGTTCCGATGTTGCTGTTGCAACACGTTGCTAATTGATGCTAAGATATAGCACCTAGCAATCTCATCGGAACGCATCCAAGCAGTGTATGCGTCTCGCTCTTCTTGAGTCGAATCATCATTCGGCTCAAGAGGACAGTGGGTGGTGAGCACATGCTTGTGCTTGTCTACCGTCAATACGATATCGAGGTTACGTTTCTAGTCAACGTAATTTTCACCCACTAACTTGTTTGTACTAAGAATTTGTGCGATCGGGGATAAAGACATAATTGTCGAAAAATAAAATAAAGCGGCGTCGGTAATTTGCTTATATTTAAGAGAAGTATGATGCATGAATGCAAGTACTTAAACATAAATAAAATCCTTAAAAAAATGTTTCATCTATGGTGTTACAATCATAAACGGCAACACGTCCCACCTAGGGGTGGCGTCCGTGAAGCCTCCTATCGCATCGAGACTCCTCTCGTTTGGTCCACTTCACAAGATGTCTCCACATCTAGTGCAACCAATCACCATCTCTTTTGGTCACCTTAGATCCATTGCCTAGCTCCTATGGGAGGTTACAATGATCTTCAGTCTAAGTGTCTAACCGACTAATCGACTCTAGAGGTTGTTATGAACTAACGATCCATCTAGGGATGGTCTCGCCTCACTACTTCCTTTTCGAGTCTTATCTTCTATAAGCAACCTGATGACTCCTTAGCGACATGTTTCATGGGTTTCTCCCATTGAAGTGAGGACCACTAAGGTGGTTCTTAACCCACCACATGCCACGATCAGGCTAAAGTCGGAGACCTTGGGAACGTTTCAACGCAAACGACCCTCCCACTTAGCTTTTGAAAAAATGGATTTTGTTTTAAAATTAAGTCCAATTAATAATTCAACAAAATTATAACCCTTATAAATTTGTTGTATTTTATAACTCTTTATAAAATTTACCCATTGCATTTATTATTATAACAATTTATAATATTAAACTACAATGATGCATGAACATGCTTGCATGGCAATTTGATATTGGCATCTCTATATCCTATATGGCATGTTATAATGATGCGAGATTAAATAATAAATCATACATTTACAATTTAACCTCTCTATGGCTCATTTCTAATTACAACCCATAAAAACAAATGAAAATAATTACAATAATTTTCTTCATCTTGTCTTCTTGGCATCTTCTCAATTTTCTCTTCTCTCGATCCCTGAAAAGTGAAAATAAATTTTTTTTTTATTTGGGCTGGGCCCGGGACAATCCTGGGCCCACCTTCTCCTCGGCTGGGCTAGGCCCTGCCTGGCGCAACATAGGCTGCCAGGCCAGGCAGGCCTTGCTTGCTCTTCATGGGCCGCGGCCCTTGCCTGGGCAAGGCCAGCGGCCGGGCCTGTGGCCCTTGTCCGGGCAGGGCCTGCGGCCGGGCCCATGGCCCGCCAGGGTTTCAGAAAACCCTGCGCGGCTTGCTAGGGGCCGCGGCCCTTGCCTGGGCAAGGCCAGTGGCAGGGCCTGCAGGCCCGCTAGGGTTTCAGAAAACCCTAGCGCACACTAGGGTTTCCGAAACCCTAGTCTACCGCACAGCCCAAACCCAGGGAAGGGTATGGCGGCTAGGCTTGTGGCGGAGGCTGGGACTCCTGCGGCGGCGTGCGATGGCGGCGGCGGCGGCACACAAAAAATATTTTTCAGAAATTTAAATTACAAAATTTCCTATGCCCTTTAATGGCTTACATTATTTTCTAGAGAAAAAATATAAACCACCAACTTGGTGTAATCAAAAACCTAGAGCCAATCGATCGGGATCCAATCACATATATAATCAAAACAATTTTGAATTCATCATATATTCATGCAAGATGCCAATATCAACACATATCATACATTCAATCGCATAAACATAAATCATGCATGATCATAGCCCTAGGCTCTGATACCAATTGTAGGAACTTGTTGTGATTTATAGATGAAAAATCATTTGAACAACAACAATATTGTAGGCGGAATTTCAAAAATTTTATCATATCCATTTAATTCAAAATTAAACGTAAACCACAACGAGAGATGCATGCATGATATATGTTTATAGACAAAGGATTAGAATATCACACATACCTTTGTGACGATTGAATTAAATGACCGCAAGGATCTTGTCTCACTATCTCATGTTCCAAGATGGAGAATTGCCGTGAAACAAGATCGTTGTTTTACTGCCACGATCACACCAAAAACTACTCGTTGATTCAAAGCTATGACTCTATGGTATTTGGGATGAGAGAGTGGGCTCTTTTTCAAAAACCTAAGGAAACAATTTCCTTCTATTTTGTCTCTACAAAATCCGGCCACCCTAAGGAAAAGTGTGATATATTTTTTCTTCTCTCTCTTTTGATAACTCTAGGGTTTTCTATAAAAAATCTTTATATAGGAGGAAATTCAAAAACTCAAAACCCTAGATGGGATTTTCGAATTTCTCCTTAACCCTTGGATTGAAATCCGAAAATCCCTACATGGCTAGGGATTTTCGAATTTTCCTTCCCCTTTTGGAGCAAAATTCGAAATCCCCTTATGGCAAGGGATTTCTGAATTTTTCCCAAAATAATATATCACCTTTCTCTTTCCTTTAGTTGCCAAATAAAATCATGTTTAAATTTTATTTTGAATTTTAAATTAATCTCTATTAATTTCGAAATTCAAAACTCATTCCTTTTATTTTTCAATTATCAAATAAATGAAAAATAACACAATGAATTTAAACATAATTATATAACGAAACATCAGTTTCTGTTTTCCCATTTATCAGAGCTAGCCTTGAGACCGAATGGACCCACATGAACAAAGCTATGGAATTACAATATTCGACTAACTTATCCCGATAAGTTATCGACATATTTAATTCCGACATCGTACAACTCCACTAAAAGTTTGATGCCGAATAATCTCTCGATTCATGTGCGCTAATTTTTTCTAATGGTGTTGATACAATTTATCACACGGTCCACAGTGTAAATGCATTATTATCCTTCGTAAATATCAGTGATCAGAATGGTATATAATATTACCGTTTTACCATTCCAATCATTATTTCCTCAACTCCTTTATATGACTGTGAATAAGAAAGACAAACGTTCGTAAGATGTCTCGCACATGTCACGATGTCTTAATCAATGAATATCATCATTGAATACCAGGCCTGGTTTATTTATTCACACACCCGTCAATAAAGCTGAGGTGATATTATTTCTTACGAATTCCATATCTATGAATCACACAACTCCAACTCAATATTGTCATGATCCCAATGACCGAGATGTCGATCAATAACTGTGAACTAATCTCATTGGTGAATTCAAAGATCATGAGATACTAAGTTGAGCTATGCATCCACTTCAGGATTAAGATAATTATACAAATATACTTAAGTTGTGATGATTTGGTTTAGAGTTGTGTAAACGGTTTTTACTCTAACCTAATCAGTCACATGGTCTATTCAACATGTTGCGAGCATGTCTAGATCAACCACAGAGTCTAACTCCCATGCCCCGCGACCAGCATCACAAGGTTCGATCTAACAGTCGTAATCGGATTCGATTGTCCAATCAATCCTAAGACTGCGAATATCTATTTTAAACTGTATCAGAAGAGTTTGTCCGGCAGGGTTCCCCTGACTCTTCTTTCGTTGGTAACAGTTTATGAACTATGCAATACTACTAACACACTTGAGTATGTGTCAAAACATAACTTTATCTTATTTTATAAAATCAGCAAAAATAATAATGTCTTACATTTGTCATTTCATAAATAACAAATTACATCCCACTTTCTGGACACATTTCCAACACAATGATTTCTGGATCAAAATTTAGGGCCTTATTCAATCATAGATCTCTGATTTTTTTACTCCGAAACTGATGAAAACAAGTAAATTTTGGCATTAGAAATTGGGTTGATGGGCTTCACCCTGCCTCATTGGTAGAGCTCGATTAGAGCTTCGATTTGGTATAT
The DNA here is from genome assembly GCA_029231665.1 of Morus indica. Lineage (NCBI taxonomy): Eukaryota > Viridiplantae > Streptophyta > Magnoliopsida > Rosales > Moraceae > Morus > Morus indica. The sequence goes on along the minus strand of JACAGA010000003.1, from coordinate 619,990 downwards.
TATAGGCCCAGCAACGATTTCTGGAACAAAAGTTATGGCCTTATTCAGTCACAGTTCTCTGATTTTTTTACTACGAAACTGATGAAAATAAGAGAATATTGGCATAAAAAATTGGGCTGGCGGGCTTCACCCTGCCTCATTTGTAGAGCTCGAAAAGGGCTTCGATTTAATATATTATAGGCCCAGCAACGATTTCTGGACCAAAAGTTATGGCCGTATTCAGTCACAGTTCTCTGATTTTTTTCCTCCGAAACTGATGAAAACAAGTGAATTTTGGCCTAACAAATTGGATTGGCGGGCTGCACCCTACCTCATTTGTAGAGCTTGAAAAGAGCTTCGATTTGGTATATTATAGGCCCAGCAACGATTTCCGGAACAAAAGTTATGGCCTTATTCAGTCACAGTTCTCTGATTTTTTTACTCCGAAACTGATGAGAACAAGTGAATTTTAGCATAAAAAATTGGGCTTCACCCTGCCTCATTTGTGGAGCTTGAAAAGTGCTTCGATTTGGTATATTATAGGCCCAGCAACGATTTCTGGATAAAAGTTATTGCCTTATTCAGTCACAGATATCTGATTTTTTTTTTCCTCTGAAACTAATGAAAACAATTGAATTTTGGCCTAAAAAATTGGGTTGGCGGGCTTCACCTACGTCACTTGTAGCACTCGAAAATATCTTCGATTTGGTATATTATAGGCCCAGCAACGATTTCTGGGTCAAAAGTTATGGCCGTATTCAGTCACAGTTCTCTGATTTTTTTCCTCCGAAACTGATGAAAACAAGTGAATTTTGGCCTAACAAATTGTGTTGGCGGGCTTCGCCCTACCACAATTGTAGAGATCGAAAAGAGCTTCGATTTGGTATATGTTAGGCCCAGCAACGATTTCTGGATCAAAAGTTAGGGCCTCATTCAGTCACAGTTTTTTGATTTTTTTTACTCTGAAACTGATGAAAACAAGTGAATTTTGGCATTAGAAATTGGGTTGGTGGGCTTCTCCCTACCTCATTTGTACAGCTCGAAAAGAGCTTCAATTTGGTATATTATAGGCCCTGCAACGATTTCTGGAACAAAAGTTATGGCCTTATTCAGTCACAGTTCTCTGATTTTTTCACTCCGAAACTGATGAAAACAAGTTTATTTTGGCATAAAAAATTGGGTTGGCGGGTTTCACCCTGCCTCATTTGTAGAGCTCGGAAAGGGCTTCGATTTGGTAAATTAGAGGCCCACTAACGATTTCTGGATCAACAGTTATTGCCACATTAATTACAGTTCTCTGATTTTTTTCCTCCGAAACTAATGAAAACAAGTGAATTTTGGCATAAAAAATTGGGTTGGCGGGCTTCTCCCTACCTCATTTGTAGAGCTTGAAAAGAGCTTCGATTTGGTATATTATAGGCCTTGCAACGTTTTCTGGAGCAAAAGTTATGGCCTTACTCAGTCACAGTTCTCTGATTTTTTTTCCTCTAAAACTAACGAAAACAATTGAATTTTGGCCTGAAAAATTGGGTTGGCGAGCTTCACCCAGCCTCATTTGTAGAGCTCGATAAGATCTTTGATTTGGTATATTATAGGCACAACAACGATTTCTGGGTCAAAAGTTATGGCCGTATCAGTCTCAATTCTCTGATTTTTTCCCTCCGAAACTGATGAAGACAAGTGAATTTTGGCCTAAAAAATTGGGTTGGCGGGCTTAACCCTGCCTTATTTGTAGAGCTTGAAAAGAGCTTCGATTTTGTATTTATAGGCCAAGCAACGATTTCTGGATCAAAAGTTATGGCCTTATTCACTTACAGTTCTCTGATTTTTTTTCCTATGAAACTAATGAAAACAATAGAATTTTGGCTTAAAAAATTGGGTTGGCAGCCTTCACCATGCCTCATTTCTAGAGCTCGAAAAGGTCTACGATTTGGTATATTATAGGCCCAGCAACGATTTCTGGTTCAAAAGTTATAGCCTTATTCAGTCACAGTTCTCTGAATTTTTTTCCTCCGAAACTGATGAAACCAAGTGAATTTTGGAATTAGAAATTTGGCTGGTGGGCTTCACCCAGCCTCATTCGTAGAGCTCGAAAAGTGCTTCGATTTTGTAGATTATAGGCCCATCAACGATTTCTGGAACAAAAGTTATGGCCTTATTCAATCACAGTTCTCTGATTTTTTTACTCCGAAACTGATGAAAACAAGTGAATTTTGGCATAAAAAATTGGGTTGGCGAGATTCACCCTACCTCATTTGTATAGCTCGAAAGGGGCTTCGATTTGGTATATTATAGGCCCAGCAACGATTTTTGGATCAAAAGTTATGGCCATATTCAGTCACAGTTCTCTGATTTTTTTCCTCCGAAAGAGATGAAAACAAGTGAATTTTGGCATAAAAAATTGGGTTGGCGAGCTTCGCCCTGCCTCATTTGTAGAGCTTGAAAAGAGTTTCAATTTGGTATATTATAGGCCCAGCAACGATTTTTGGATCAAAAGTTATGGCCATATTCAGTCACAGTTCTCTGATTTTTTTCCTCCGAAACAGATGAAAACAAGTGAATTTTGGCATAAACAATTGAGTTGGCGAGCTTCACCCTGCCTCATTTCTAGAGCTCGAAAAGGGCTTCGATTTGGTATATTATAGGCCCAGCAACGATTTCTAGATCAAAAGTTATTGCCATATTCAGTCACAGTTCTCTGATTTTTTCCTCCGAAACTGATGAAAGCAAGTGAATTTTGGCATAAAAAATTGGGTTGGCGGGCTTTGCCATGCCTCATTTGTAGAGCTTGAAAAGAGCTTCGATTTGGTATATTATAGGCCCAGCAACGATTTCTGGGTCAAAAGTTATGGCCTTATTAAGTCATAGTTTTCTGAATTTTTTTCCTCTGAAACTAACGAAAACAATTGAATTTTGGCCTAAAAAATTGCGCTGGCGAGCTTCACCCTAACTCATTTGGAGAGCTCGAAAAGATCTTCGATTTGGTATATTATAGGCCCATCGACGATTTCTGGGTCAAAAGTTATGGCCGTATTCAGTCACAATTCTCTGATTTTTTTCCTCCGAAACTGATGAAAACAAGTGAATTTTGGCCTAAAAAATTGTGTTGGCGGGCTTCGCCCTTCCTCAGTTGTAGAGCTCAAAAAGAGCTTCGATTTGGTATATTATAGGCCCAGCAATGATTTCTGGATCAAATGTTAGGGCCTTATTCAGTCACCGTTCTCTGATTTTTTACTCCGAAACTGATGAAAACAAGTAAATTTTGGCATTAGAAATTGGGTTGGTGGGCTTCACCCTGCCTCATTTGTAGAGCTTGAAAAGAGCTTCGAGTTGGTATATTATAGGCCCAGCAACGATTTTTGGAACAAAAGTTATGGCCTTATTCATTCACAGTTCTCTGATTTTTTTACTCCGAAACTGATGAAAACAAGTGAATTTTGGCCTAAAAAATCGTGTTGGCGGGCTTCACCCTTCCTCATTTGTAGAGCTTGAAAAGAGCTTCGATTTGGTATATTATAGGCCCTGCAACGTTTTCTGGAGCAAAAGTTATGGCCTTATTCAGTCACAGTTCTCTGATTTTTTTTCCTCTGAAACTAACGAAAACAATTGAATTTTGGCCTAAAAAATTGGGTTGGCGAGCTTCACCCAGTCTCATTTGTAGAGCTCGATAAGATCTTCGATTTGGTATATTATAGGCACAGCAACGATTTCTGGGCCAAAAGTTATGGCCGTATTCAGTCACAATTCTCTGATTTTTTCCCTCCGAAACTGATGAAGACAAGTGAATTTTGGCCTAACAAATTGGGTTGGCGGGCTTAACCCTGCCTTATTTGTAGAGCTTGAAAAGAGCTTCGATTTTGTATTTATAGGCCCAGCAACGATTTCTGGATCAAAAGTTATGGCCTTATTCACTTACAGTTCTCTGATTTTTTTTCCTATGAAACTAATGAAAACAATAGAATTTTGGCTTAAAAAATTGGGTTGGCGGCCTTGACCACGCCTCATTTCTAGAGCTCGAAAAGATCTACGATTTGGTATATTATAGGCCCAGCAACGATTTCTGGTTCAAAAGTTATAGCCGTATTCAGTCACAGTTCTCTGATTTTTTTTCCTCTGAAACTGATGAAACCAATTGAATTTTGGCCTAACAAATTGTGTTGGCGGGCTTTGCCCTACCTCATTTGTAGAGCTCGAAAAAAAGCTTCGATTTGGTATATTTTAGGCCCAACAACGATTTCTGGAACAAAAGTTAGGGCCTGATTCATTCACAGTTCTCTGAATTTTTTTCCTCCGAAACTGATGAAACCAAGTGAATTTTGGCATTAGAAATTTGGCTGGTGGGCTTCACCCTACCTCATTTGTAGAGCTCGAAAAGAGCTTCGATTTGGTAGATTATAGGCCCAGCAACGATTTCTGGAACAAAAGTTATGGCCTTATTCAGTCACAGTTCTCTGATTTTTTTACTCCGAAACTGATGAAAACAAGTGAATTTTGGCATAAAAAATTGGGTTAGCGAGATTCACCCTACCACATTTGTAGAGCTCGAAAAGGGCTTCGATTTGCTATATTATAAGGCCAGCAACGATTTCTGGATCAAAAGTTATGGCCATATTCAGTCACAGTTCTCTGATTTTTTTCCTCCGAAAGAGATGAAAACAAGTGAATTTTGGCATAAAAAATTGGGTTGGCGAGATTCACCCTACCTCATTTGTAGAGCTCGAAAAGGGCTTCGATTTGGTATATTATAGGCCTAGCAACGATTTCTGGATCAAAAGTTATGGCCATATTCAGTCACAGTTCTCTGATTTTTTTCCTCCGAAAGAGATGAAAACAAGTGAATTTTGGCATCAAAAATTGGATTGGCGAGCTTCGCCCTGCCTCATTTGTAGAGCTTGAAAAGAGCTTCGATTTGGTATATTATAGGCCCAGCAACGATTTCTGGATCAAAAGTTATGGCCATATTCAGTCACAGTTCTCTGATTTTTTCCTCCGAAACTGATGAAAGCAAGTGAATTTTGGCATAAAAAATTGGGTTGGCGGGCTTTGCCATGCCTCATTTGTAGAGCTTGAAAAGAGTTTCGATTTGGTATATTATAGGCCCAGCAACGATTTCTGGGTCAAAAGTTATGGCCTTATTAAGTCATAGTTTTCTGATTTTTTTTCCTCTGAAACTAACGAAAACAATTGAATTTTGGCCTAAAAAATTGCGCTGGCGAGCTTCACCCTAACTCATTTGTAGAGCTCGAAAAGATCTTCGATTTGGTATATTATAGGTCCATCGACGATTTCTGGGTCAAAAGTTATGTCCGTATTCAGTCACAATTCTCTGATTTTTTTCGTCCGAAACTGATGAAAACAAGTGAATTTTGGCCTAAAAAATTGTGTTGGCGGGCTTCGCCCTTCCTCATTTGTAGAGCTCAAAAAGAGCTTCGATTTGGTATATTATAGGCCCAGCAATGATTTCTGGATCAAATGTTAGGGCCTTATTCAGTCACAGTTCTCTGATTTTTTACTCCGAAACTGATGAAAACAAGTAAATTTTGGCATTAGAAATTGGGTTGGCGGGCTTAACCCTGCCTTATTTGTAGAGCTTGAAAAGAGCTTCGATTTTGTATTTATAGGCCCAGCAACGATTTCTGGATCAAAAGTTATGGCCTTATTCACTTACAGTTCTCTGATTTTTTTTCCTATGAAACTAATGAAAACAATAGAATTTTGGCTTAAAAAATTGGGTTGGCGGCCTTCACCATACCTCATTTCTAGAGCTCGAAAAGAACTACGATTTGGTAGATTATAGGCCCAGCAACGATTTCTGGTTCAAAAGTTATAGCCGTATTCAGTCCCAGTTCTCTGATTTTTTTTCCTCTGAAACTGATGAAACCAATTGTATTTTGGCCTAACAAATTGTGTTGGCGGGCTTCACCCTACCTCATTTGTAGAGCTCGAAAAAAGCTTCGATTTGGTATATTTTAGGCCCAACAACGATTTCTGGAACAAAAGTTAGGGCCTGATTCAGTCACAGTTCTCTGAATTTTTTTCCTCCGAAACTGATGAAACCAAGTGAATTTTGCATTAGAAATTTGGCTGGTGGGCTTCACCCTACCTCATTTGTAGAGCTCGAAAAGAGCTTCGATTTGGTAGATTATAGGCCCAGCAACGATTTCTGGAACAAAAGTTATGGCCTTATTCAGTCACAGTTCTCTGATATTTTTACTCCGAAACTGATGAAAACAAGTGAATTTTGGCATGAAAAATTGGGTTGGCGAGATTCACCCTGCGTCATTTGTAGAGCTTGAAAAGAGCTTTGATTTGGTATATTATAGGCCCAGCAATGATTTCTGGATCAAAAGTTATGGCCATATTCAGTCACAGTTCTCTGATTTTTTTCCTCCGAAACAGATGAAAGCAAGTGAATTTTGGCATAAAAAATTGGGTTGGCGAGCTTCACCCTGCCTCATTTGTAGAGCTCGAAAAGGGCTTCGATTTGGTTTATTATAGGCCCAACAACGATTTCTGGATCAAAAGTTATGGCCATATTCAGTCACAGTTCTCTGATTAATTTCCTCCGAAAGAGATGAAAACAAGTGAATTTTGGCATAAAAAATTGGGTTGGCGAGCTTCACCCTGCCTTATTTCTAGAGCTCGAAAAGGGCTTCGATTTGGTATATTAGAGGCCCAGCAACGATTTCTAGATCAAAAGTTATTGCCATATTCAGTCACAGTTCTCTGATTTTTTCCTCCGAAACTGATGAAAGCAAGTGAATTTTGGCATAAAAAATTGGGTTGGCGGGCTTTGCCATGCCTCATTTGTTGAGCTTGAAAAGAGCTTCGATTTGGTATATTATAGGCCCAGCAACGATTTCTGGGTCAAAAGTTATGGCCTTATTAAGTCATAGTTTTCTGATTTTTTTTCCTCTGAAACTAACGAAAACAATTGAATTTTGGCCTAAAAAATTGCGCTGGCGAGCTTCACCCTAACTCATTTGTAGAGCTCGAAAAGAACTTCGATTTGGTATATTATAGGTCCATCGACGATTTCTGGGTCAAAAGTTATGTCCGTATTCAGTCACAATTCTCTGATTTTTTCCTCCGAAACTGATGAAAACAAGTGAATTTTGGCCTAAAAAATTATGTTGGCGGGCTTCGCCCTTCCTCATTTGTAGAGCTCAAAAAGAGCTTCGATTTGGTATATTATAGGCCCAGCAATGATTTCTGGATCAAATGTTAGGGCCTTATTCAGTCACAGTTCTCTGATTTTTTACTCCGAAACTGATGAAAACAAGTAAATTTTGGCATTAGAAATTGGGTTGGCGGGCTTAACCCTGCCTTATTTGTAGAGCTTGAAAAGAGCTTCGATTTTGTATTTATAGGCCCAGCAACGATTTCTGGATCAAAAGTTATGGCCATATTCAGTCACAGTTCTCTGATTTTTTCCTCCGAAACTGATGAAAGCAAGTGAATTTTGGCATAAAAAATTGGGTTGGCGGGCTTTGCCATGCCTCATTTGTAGAGCTTGAAAAGAGTTTCGATTTGGTATATTATAGGCCCAGCAACGATTTCTGGGTCAAAAGTTATGGCCTTATTAAGTCATAGTTTTCTGATTTTTTTTCCTCTGAAACTAACGAAAACAATTGAATTTTGGCCTAAAAAATTGCGCTGGCGAGCTTCACCCTAACTCATTTGTAGAGCTCGAAAAGATCTTCGATTTGGTATATTATAGGTCCATCGACGATTTCTGGGTCAAAAGTTATGTCCGTATTCAGTCACAATTCTCTGATTTTTTTCGTCCGAAACTGATGAAAACAAGTGAATTTTGGCCTAAAAAATTGTGTTGGCGGGCTTCGCCCTTCCTCATTTGTAGAGCTCAAAAAGAGCTTCGATTTGGTATATTATAGGCCCAGCAATGATTTCTGGATCAAATGTTAGGGCCTTATTCAGTCACAGTTCTCTGATTTTTTACTCCGAAACTGATGAAAACAAGTAAATTTTGGCATTAGAAATTGGGTTGGCGGGCTTAACCCTGCCTTATTTGTAGAGCTTGAAAAGAGCTTCGATTTTGTATTTATAGGCCCAGCAACGATTTCTGGATCAAAAGTTATGGCCTTATTCACTTACAGTTCTCTGATTTTTTTTCCTATGAAACTAATGAAAACAATAGAATTTTGGCTTAAAAAATTGGGTTGGCGGCCTTCACCATACCTCATTTCTAGAGCTCGAAAAGAACTACGATTTGGTAGATTATAGGCCCAGCAACGATTTCTGGTTCAAAAGTTATAGCCGTATTCAGTCCCAGTTCTCTGATTTTTTTTCCTCTGAAACTGATGAAACCAATTGTATTTTGGCCTAACAAATTGTGTTGGCGGGCTTCACCCTACCTCATTTGTAGAGCTCGAAAAAAGCTTCGATTTGGTATATTTTAGGCCCAACAACGATTTCTGGAACAAAAGTTAGGGCCTGATTCAGTCACAGTTCTCTGAATTTTTTTCCTCCGAAACTGATGAAACCAAGTGAATTTTGCATTAGAAATTTGGCTGGTGGGCTTCACCCTACCTCATTTGTAGAGCTCGAAAAGAGCTTCGATTTGGTAGATTATAGGCCCAGCAACGATTTCTGGAACAAAAGTTATGGCCTTATTCAGTCACAGTTCTCTGATATTTTTACTCCGAAACTGATGAAAACAAGTGAATTTTGGCATGAAAAATTGGGTTGGCGAGATTCACCCTGCGTCATTTGTAGAGCTTGAAAAGAGCTTTGATTTGGTATATTATAGGCCCAGCAATGATTTCTGGATCAAAAGTTATGGCCATATTCAGTCACAGTTCTCTGATTTTTTTCCTCCGAAACAGATGAAAGCAAGTGAATTTTGGCATAAAAAATTGGGTTGGCGAGCTTCACCCTGCCTCATTTGTAGAGCTCGAAAAGGGCTTCGATTTGGTTTATTATAGGCCCAACAACGATTTCTGGATCAAAAGTTATGGCCATATTCAGTCACAGTTCTCTGATTAATTTCCTCCGAAAGAGATGAAAACAAGTGAATTTTGGCATAAAAAATTGGGTTGGCGAGCTTCACCCTGCCTTATTTCTAGAGCTCGAAAAGGGCTTCGATTTGGTATATTAGAGGCCCAGCAACGATTTCTAGATCAAAAGTTATTGCCATATTCAGTCACAGTTCTCTGATTTTTTCCTCCGAAACTGATGAAAGCAAGTGAATTTTGGCATAAAAAATTGGGTTGGCGGGCTTTGCCATGCCTCATTTGTAGAGCTTGAAAAGAGCTTCGATTTGGTATATTATAGGCCCAGCAACGATTTCTGGGTCAAAAGTTATGGCCTTATTAAGTCATAGTTTTCTGATTTTTTTTCCTCTGAAACTAACGAAAACAATTGAATTTTGGCCTAAAAAATTGCGCTGGCGAGCTTCACCCTAACTCATTTGTAGAGCTCGAAAAGAACTTCGATTTGGTATATTATAGGTCCATCGACGATTTCTGGGTCAAAAGTTATGTCCGTATTCAGTCACAATTCTCTGATTTTTTCCTCCGAAACTGATGAAAACAAGTGAATTTTGGCCTAAAAAATTGTGTTGGCGGGCTTCGCCCTTCCTCATTTGTAGAGCTCAAAAAGAGCTTCGATTTGGTATATTATAGGCCCAGCAATGATTTCTGGATCAAATGTTAGGGCCTTATTCAGTCACAGTTCTCTGATTTTTTACTCCGAAACTGATGAAAACAAGTAAATTTTGGCATTAGAAATTGGGTTGGCGGGCTTAACCCTGCCTTATTTGTAGAGCTTGAAAAGAGCTTCGATTTTGTATTTATAGGCCCAGCAACGATTTCTGGATCAAAAGTTATGGCCTTATTCACTTACAGTTCTCTGATTTTTTTTCCTATGAAACTAATGAAAACAATAGAATTTTGGCTTAAAAAATTGGGTTGGCGGCCTTCACCATACCTCATTTCTAGAGCTCGAAAAGATCTACGATTTGGTATATTATAGGCCCAGCAACAATTTCTGGTTCAAAAGTTATAGCCGTATTCAGTCACAGTTCTCTGATTTTTTTCCTCTGAAACTGATGAAACCAATTGAATTTTGGCCTAACAAATTGTGTTGGCGGGCTTCGCCCTACCTCATTTGTAGAGCTCGAAAAAAGCTTCGATTTGGTATATTTTAGGCCCAACAACGATTTCTGGAACAAAAGTTAGGGCCTGATTCAGTCACAGTTCTCTGAATTTTTTTCCTCCGAAACTGATGAAACCAAGTGAATTTTGCATTAGAAATTTGGCTGGTGGGCTTCACCCTACCTCATTTGTAGAGCTCGAAAAGAGCTTCGATTTGGTAGATTATAGGCCCAGCAACGATTTCTGGAACAAAAGTTATGGCCTTATTCAGTCACAGTTCTCTGATATTTTTACTCCGAAACTGATGAAAACAAGTGAATTTTGGCATAAAAAATTGGGTTGGCGAGATTCACGCTGCGTCATTTGTAGAGCTTGAAAAGAGCTTCGATTTGGTATATTATAGGCCCAGCAATGATTTCTGGATCCAAAGTTATGGCCATATTCAGTCACAGTTCTCTGATTTTTTTCCTCCGAAACAGATGAAAACAAGTGAATTTTGACATAAAAAATTGGGTTGGCGAGCTTCACCCTACCTCATTTGTAGAGCTCAAAAAGGGCTTCGATTTGGTTTATTATAGGCCCAGCAACGATTTCTGGATCAAAAGTTATGGCCATATTCAGTCACAGTTCTCTGATTAATTTCCTCCGAAAGAGATGTAAACAAGTGAATTTTGGCATAAAAAATTGGGTTGGCGAGCTTCACCCTGCCTTATTTCTAGAGCTTGAAAAGAGCTTCGATTTGGTATATTATAGGCCCAGCAACGATTTCTGGGTCAAAAGTTATGGCCTTATTAAGTCATAGTTTTCCGATTTTTTTTCCTCTGAAACTAACGAAAACAATTGAATTTTGGCCTAAAAAATTGCGCTGGCGAGCTTCACCCTAACTCATTTGTAGAGCTCGAAAAGATCTTCGATTTGGTATATTATAGGTCCATCGACGATTTCTGGGTCAAAAGTTATGTCCGTATTCAGTCACAATTCTCTGATTTTTTCCTCCGAAACTGATGAAAACAAGTGAATTTTGGCCTAAAAAATTGTGTTGGCGGGCTTCGCCCTTCCTCATTTGTAGAGCTCAAAAAGTGCTTCGATTTGGTATATTATAGGCCCAGCAATGATTTCTGGATCAAATGTTAGGGCCTTATTCAGTCACAGTTCTCTGATTTTTTACTCCGAAACTGATGAAAACAAGTAAATTTTGGCATTAGAAATTGGGTTGGTGGGCTTCACCCTGCCTCATTTGTAGAGCTTGAAAAGAGCTTCAATTTGGTATATTATAGGCCCAGAACCGATTTTTGGAACAAAAGTTATGGCCTTATTGACTTACAGTTCTCTGATTTTTTTTCCTATGAAACTAATGAAAACAATAGAATTTTGGCTTAAAAAATTGGGTTGGCGGCCTTCACCATGCCTCATTTCTAGAGCTCGAAAAGATCTACGATTTGGTATATTATAGGCCCAGCAACGATTTCTGGTTCAAAAGTTATAGCCGTATTCAGTCACAGTTCTCTGATTTTTTTTCCTCTGAAACTGATGAAACCAATTGAATTTTGGCCTAACAAATTGTGTTGGCGGGCTTCGCCCTACCTTATTTGTGGAGCTCGAAAAAAGCTTCGATTTGGTGTATTTTAGGCCCAGCAACGATTTCTGGAACAAAAGTTAGGGCCTCATTCAGTCACAGTTCTCTGAATTTTTTTCCGCCGAAACTGATGAAACCAAGTGAATTTTGGCCTTAGAAATTTGGCTGGTGGGCTTCACCCTGCCTCATTTGTAGAGCTCGAAAAGAGCTTCAATTTGGTAGATTATAGGCCCAGCAACGATTTCTGGAACAAAAGTTATGGCCTTATTCAGTCACAGTTCTCTGATATTTTTACTCCGAAACTGATGAAAACAAGTGAATTTTGGCATAAAAAATTGGGTTGGCGAGATTCACCCTACCTCATTTGTAGAGCTCGAAAAGGGCTTCGATTTGGTATATTATAGGCCTAGCAACGATTTCTGGATCAAAAGTTATGGCCATATTCAGTCACAGTTCTCTGATTTTTTTCCTCCGAAAGAGATGAAAACAAGTGAATTTTTGCATAAAAAATTGGATTGGCGAGCTTCGCCCTGCCTCATTTGTAGAGCTTGAAAAGAGCTTCGATTTGGTATATTATAGGCCCAGCAACGATTTCTGGATCAAAAGTTATGGCCATATTCAGTCACAGTTCTCTGATTTTTTTCCTCCGAAACAGATGAAAACAAGTGAATTTTGGCATAAAAAATTGGGTTGGCGAGCTTCACCCTGCCTCATTTGTAGAGCTCGAAAAGGGCTTCGATTTGGTTTATTATAGGCCCAGCAACGATTTCAGGATCAAAAGTTATGTCCATATTCAGTCACAGTTCTCTGATTAATTTCCTCCGAAAGAGATGAAAACAAGTGAATTTTGGCATAAAAAATTGGCTTGGCGAGCTTCACCCTGCCTCATTTCTAGAGCTCGAAAAGGGCTTCGATTTGATATATTATAGGCCCAGCAACGATTTCTAGATCAAAAGTTATTGCCATATTCAGTCACAGTTCTCTGATTTTTTCCTCCGAAACTGATGAAAGCAAGTGAATTTTGGCATAAAAAATTGGGTTGGCGGGCTTTGCCATGCCTCATTTGTAGAGCTTGAAAAGAGTTTCGATTTGGTATATTATAGGCCCAGCAACGATTTCTGGGTCAAAAGTTATGGCCTTATTAAGTCATAGTTTTCTGATTTTTTTTCCTCTGAAACTAACGAAAACAATTGAATTTTGGCCTAAAAAATTGCGCTGGCGAACTTCACCCTAACTCATTTGTAGAGTTCGAAAAGATCTTCGATTTGGTATATTATAGGCCCATCGACGATTTCTGGGTCAAAAGTTATGGCCGTATTCAGTCACAATTCTCTGATTTTTTTCCTCCGAAACTGATGAAAACAAGTGAATTTTGGCCTAAAAAATTATGTTGGCGGGCTTCGCCCTTCCTCATTTGTGGAGCTCAAAAAGAGCTTCGATTTGGTATATTATAGGCCCAGCAATGATTTCTGGATCAAATGTTAGGGCCTTATTCAGTCACAGTTCTCTGATTTTTTACTCCGAAACTGATGAAAACAAGTAAATTTTGGCATTAGAAATTGGGTTGGTGGGCTTCACCCTGCCTCATTTGTAGAGCTTGAAAAGAGCTTCGATTTGGTATATTATAGGCCCAGCAACGATTTTTGGAACAAAAGTTATGGCCTTATTCATTCACAGTTCTCTGATTTTTTTACTCCGAAACTGATGAAAACAAGTGAATTTTTGCATAAAAAATCGGGTTGGCGGGTTTCGCCCTTCCTCATTTGTGGAGCTCAAAAAGAGCTTCGATTTGGTATATTATAGGCCCAGCAATGATTTCTGGATCAAATGTTAGGGCCTTATTCAGTCACAGTTCTCTGATTTTTTACTCCGAAACTGATGAAAACAAGTAAATTTTGGCATTAGAAATTGGGTTGGTGGGCTTCACCCTGCCTCATTTGTAGAGCTTGAAAAGAGCTTCGATTTGGTATATTATAGGCCCAGCAACGATTTTTGGAACAAAAGTTATGGCCTTATTCATTCACAGTTCTCTGATTTTTTTACTCCGAAACTGATGAAAACAAGTGAATTTTTGCATAAAAAATCGGGTTGGCGGGCTTCACCCTGCCTCATTTGTAGAGCTTGAAAAGAGCTTCGATTTCGCATATTATAGTCGCAGGAACGATTTCTGGATCAAAAGTTATGGCCTTACTCAGTTACAGTTCTCTGATTTTGTTTCCTCTGAAACTAATGAAAACAATTGAATTTTGGCCTAAAAAATTGGGTTGGCGGGCTTCACCCTGCCTCATTTTTAGAGCTCGAAAAGATCTTCGATTTGGTATATTATAGGCCCAGCAACAATTTCTGGGTCAAAAGTTATAGCCGTATTAAGTCACATCGTGCATGCGTTGGTGTTTGTGGTAATTCGAGTGTTTCAGAAATCTGTTTTGTGTCATGTGTGCCCACACACACGTCTACGTGGAATCAAGGAATTGACGTGGAAGACTTTGCGGTTCTAAACACAAAGCTTGGAGCTAGGACTGTTTGTGGTCAAAGAAATTCAAGTTATCATCCGAGTCGGCTACAAGGTATTTTTTCAGTTGAACCTTGAATGATATAAATTAATGAGATTAATTTATTCGTGCCTAAATTAATATAATCTATAGAGTATCTTAAAAGTTTTATGAAAATTTTTGTTATACACGATCCGCCTTTCCGCTGCGTTTCTTCCGCCGAATTCGATTCGGCAACCAACAAAAAGTTATGGCCGTATTCAGTCAGAGTTTTCTGTTTCTTTCCTCCGAAACTGTTGAAAACAAGTGAATTTTGGACTAAAAAAAGGGGTTGGCAGGCTTCGCCCTTCCTCATTTCTAGAGGTCAAAAAGAGCTTCGATTTGGTAAATTTTAGGCCCAGCAACGATTTCTGGAACAAAAGTTATGGCCGTATTCAGTCATAGTTCTCTGATTTTTTTCCTCCGAAACTGATGAAAACAAGTAAATTTTGACCTAAAAACTTTCGTTGGCGGGCTTCACCCTACCTCGTTTGTAGAGCTCGAAAATAGCTTCGATTTGATATATTATAGGACCGGCAATTATTTTCGGACCAAAAGTTATGGCCTTATTCAGTCACAGTTCTCGAATTTTTTTCCTCTGAAACTGATGAAAACAAGTGAATTTTGGCATAAAAAATTGGGTTGGCGGGCTTCGTCCTGCCTCATTCGTAGAGCTCAAAAAAATCTTCGATTTGGTATATTATAGGCCCAGCAACGATTTCTGGATCAAAAGTTATGGCCGTACTCAATCACAGTTCTCTGATTTTCTTCCTCCGAAACTGATGAAAACAAGTGAATTTTGGCCTAGAAAATTGTGTTGGCGGGCTATGCCCATCCTAATTTGTAGAGCTCGAAAAGAGCTGTGATTTGGTCTATTATAGGCCCAGCAACGATTTATGGATCAAAAGTTATGGCCTTATTCAGTCAAAGTTCTCTGATTTTTTACTTCCGAAACTGGTGAAAACATGTGAATTTTGGCCTAAAAACATGTGTTGGCAGGCTATTCCCTTCCTCATTTCTAGATGTCAAAAAGAGCTTTGATTTGGTAAATTGTAGGCCGAGCAACGATCTTTGGAACAAAAGTTATGGCCTGATTCAATCATAGTTCTCTGATTTTTTTCCTCTGAAACTGATGAAAACAAGTGAATTTTGGCCTAAAAACTTTCGTTGGCGGGCTTTGCCCTACCTCGTTTGTGGAGCTCGAAAAGAGCTTCCATTTGGTATATTATAGGCCCATCAACGATTTTCTGGATGAAAATTTATGGCCTTATTCAGTCACAGTTCTCTGATTTTTTTTCCTCTGAAACTGATCAAAACAAGTGAATTTAGGCATTAAAAATTGGGTTGGTGGGCTTTGCCCTACCTCATTTGTAGAGCTCGAAAAGCGCTTCGATTTGGTATATTAGAGGCCCAGCAACGATTTCTGGATCAAAAGTTATGGCCATATTCAGTCACAATTCTCTAATTTTTTTCCTCCGAAACTGATGAAAACAAGTGAATTTTGGCATAAAAAATTGGGTTGGCGGGCTTCGCCCTACCCCATTTTTAGAGCTTGAAAGTTCTTCGATTTGGTATATTATAGGCCCAGCTAAGATTTTTGGATCAAAAGTTATGGCCTTATTCAGTCACAGTTCTCTAATTTTTTTTCCTCTGAAACTAATGAAAACAATTAAATTTTGGCCTAAAAAATTGGGTTGGCGGGCTTCACCCTGCCTCATTTCTAGACCTCGAAAAGATCTTTGATATGGTATATTATAGGCCCAGAAACGATTTTTGGGTCAAAAGTTCTGGCCGTATTCAGTCACAATTCTCTCATTTTTTTCCTCCGAAACAGATGAAAACAACTGAATTTTAGCCTGACAAATTGGATTGGCGGGCTGCGCCCTACCTCACTTGTAGAGCTTGAAAAGAGCTTCGATTTGGTATATTATAGGCCCAGCAACGATTTCCGGAACAAAAGTTATGGCCTTATTCAGTCACAGTTCTCTGATTTTTTTACTCCGAAACTGATGAGAACAAGTGAATTTTAGCATAAAAAATTGGGCTGGCGGGCTTCACCCTGCCTCATTTGTGGAGCTTGAAAAGTGCTTCGATTTGGAATATTATAGGCCCAGCAACGTTTTCTAGATCAAAAGTTATGGCCATATTCAGTCCAAGTTCTCTGATATTTTTCCTCCGAAACTGATGAAAACAAGTGAATTTTGGCATGAAAAATTGGGTTGGAGGGCGTCGCCCTACCTCATTTGTAGAGGCTTGAAAAGAGCTTCGATTTGGTATATTATAGGCCCAGCAACGATTTCTGGATCAAAAGTTATGGCCTGATTCAATCATAGTTCTCTGATTTTTTTCCTCTGAAACTGATGAAAACAAGTGAATTTTGGCCTAAAAACTTTCGTTGGCGGGCTTTGCCCTACCTCGTTTGTGGAGCTCGAAAAGAGCTTCCATTTGGTATATTATAGGCCCATCAACGATTTTCTGGATGAAAATTTATGGCCTTATTCAGTCACAGTTCTCTGATTTTTTTTCCTCTGAAACTGATCAAAACAAGTGAATTTAGGCATTAAAAATTGGGTTGGTGGGCTTTGCCCTACCTCATTTGTAGAGCTCGAAAAGCGCTTCGATTTGGTATATTAGAGGCCCAGCAACGATTTCTGGATCAAAAGTTATGGCCATATTCAGTCACAATTCTCTAATTTTTTTCCTCCGAAACTGATGAAAACAAGTGAATTTTGGCATAAAAAATTGGGTTGGCGGGCTTCGCCCTACCCCATTTTTAGAGCTTGAAAGTTCTTCGATTTGGTATATTATAGGCCCAGCTAAGATTTTTGGATCAAAAGTTATGGCCTTATTCAGTCACAGTTCTCTAATTTTTTTTCCTCTGAAACTAATGAAAACAATTAAATTTTGGCCTAAAAAATTGGGTTGGCGGGCTTCACCCTGCCTCATTTCTAGACCTCGAAAAGATCTTTGATATGGTATATTATAGGCCCAGAAACGATTTTTGGGTCAAAAGTTCTGGCCGTATTCAGTCACAATTCTCTCATTTTTTTCCTCCGAAACAGATGAAAACAACTGAATTTTAGCCTGACAAATTGGATTGGCGGGCTGCGCCCTACCTCACTTGTAGAGCTTGAAAAGAGCTTCGATTTGGTATATTATAGGCCCAGCAACGATTTCCGGAACAAAAGTTATGGCCTTATTCAGTCACAGTTCTCTGATTTTTTTACTCCGAAACTGATGAGAACAAGTGAATTTTAGCATAAAAAATTGGGCTGGCGGGCTTCACCCTGCCTCATTTGTGGAGCTTGAAAAGTGCTTCGATTTGGTATATTATAGGCCCAGCAACGTTTTCTAGATCAAAAGTTATGGCCATATTCAGTCCAAGTTCTCTGATATTTTTCCTCCGAAACTGATGAAAACAAGTGAATTTTGGCATGAAAAATTGGGTTGGAGGGCGTCGCCCTACCTCATTTGTAGAGGCTTGAAAAGAGCTTCGATTTGGTATATTATAGGCCCAGCAACGATTTCTGGATCAAAAGTTATGGCCTTCTTCAGTCATAGTTCCCTAATTTTTTTTCCTCTGAAACTAATGAAAACAATTGAATTTTGGCCTAAAAAATTCGGTTGGCGGGCTTCAACCTGCCTCATTTGTGGAGCTCGAAGAGATCTTTGATTTGGTATATTATAGGCCCAGTAACGATTTCTGGAACAAAAGTTATGGCCGTATTCGGTCACAGTTCTCTGATTTTTTTCCTCCGAAACTGATGAAAACAAGTGAATTTTGGCCTAACAAATTGGATTGGCGGGGTGCGCCCTACCTCATTTGTAGAGCTTCAAAAGAGCTTCGATTTGTTATATTATAGGCCCAGCAACGATTTCTGGATCAAACGTTATGGCCGTATTGATTCACAGTTCTCTAATTTTTTTCCTCCGAAACTGATGAAAACAAGTGAATTTTGGCCTAAACAATTAGGTTTGTGGGCTTCACACAGCGTCATTTGTAGAGCTCGAAAAGAGCGTCGATTTGGTATATTATAGGCCTAGCAACGATTTCTGGATCAAAAGTTATGGCCTTCTTCAATCACAGTTCTCTAATTTTTTTTCCTCTGAAACTAATGAAAACAATTGAATTTTGGCCTAAAAAATTGGGTTGGCGGGCTTCAACCTTCCTCATTTGTAGAGCTCGAAGAGATCTTTGATTTGGTATATTATAGGCCCAGCAACGATTTCTAGAACAAAAGTTATGGCCGTATTCAGTCACAGTTCTCTGATTTTTTTCCTCCGAAACTGATGAAAACAAGTGAATTTTGGCCTAACAAATTGGATTGGCAGGCTTCTCCGTAACTCACTTGTAGAGCTCGAAAAGTGCTTCGATTTGGTATATTATAGGCCCAGCAACGATTTCTGGATCAACAGTTAGGGCCTTATTCAGTCATAGTTCTCCGTTTTACTCCCTCCGAAACTGATCAAAACAAGTGAATTTTGGCCTAAAAAACTGGGTTGGCGGGCTTCGCCCTACCTCATTTGTAGAGCTCGAAAAGAGCTGTGATTTGGTCTATTATAGGCCCAGCAACGATTTCTGGATCAAATGTTATGGCCTTATTCAGTCAAAGTTCTCTGATTTTTCCTCCGAAACTGATGAAAACAAGTGAATTCTGGCCTAACAAATTGGGTTGGCGGGCTTCGCCGTGCCTCATTTGTAGAGCTCGAAATGTGCTTCGATTTGGTATATTATAGGCCCAGCAACGATTTCTGGATCAACAGTTAGGGCCTTATTCAGTCACAGTTCTCCGTTTCACTTCCTCCGAAATTGATAAAAACATGTGAATTTTGGCCTTAAAAATTGGGTTGGCGGGCTTCGCTCTACCTCATTTGAAGAGCGCGAAAAGAGCTTCGAGTTGGTTTATTATAGGCCCAGCAACGATTTCTGGATCAAAAGTTATGGCCGTATTCAGTCACAGTTCTCCAATTTTTTTCTTCTGAAACTGATGAAAACAAGTGAATTTTTGCCTAAAAAATGTGGTTGGCGGGCATCGTCCTACCTCATTTCTCGATCTCGAAAAGAGCTTTGACTTGGTATATTATAAGCCCAGTAACGATTTCTGGATCAAAAGTCTTGAAAAGTGCTTTGAATTGGTATATTATAGGCACAGCAACGATTTCTAGATCAAAATTTATGGCCGTATTCAGTCACAATTCTCTGATTTTTTTCCTTCGAAACTGATGAAAACAAGTGAATTTTTGCCTAGAAAATGGGGCTGGCGGGCTTTGCCCTACCTCCTTTGTAGAGCTCGAAAAGAGCTGCGATTTGGTATATTATAGGCCCAGCAACGATTTCTGGATCAAAAGATTTGTCCTTAAACAGTCAAAGTTCTCTAAATTTTTTCCTCCGAAACTGGTGAAAACAAGTGAATTTTGGCAAAAAAAAATGGTCAAAGTTCTCCGATTTTTTTTCCCCCGAAACTGGTGAAAACAAGTGAATTTTGGCCTAAATAAATGGGTTGGCAGGCTTCGCCCATCCTCATTTCTAGAGGTCAAAAAGAGCTTCGAATTGGAAAATTATAGGCCAAAGAACGATTTCTAGAACAAAAGTTGTGGCCTTATTCAGTCATAGTTCTATGATTTTTTTCCTCCAAAACAGATGTAAATAAGTGAATTTTGGCCTAAAAAATTTCGTTGGCGGGCATCGCCCTACCTCGTTTGTAGAGCTCAAAAAGAGCTTCGAGTTGGTATATTATAGGCCCATCAACGATTGTTGGATCAAAAGTTATGGCCGTATTCAGTCATAGTTCTCTGATTTTTTTCCTCCGAATCTGATGAAAACAAGTGAATTTTGGCCTAAAGAATTGGGTTGGCGGGCTTCGCCCTGCCCCATTTGTAGAGCTTGGAAAGAGCTTCGATCTGGTATACTATAGGCCAAGCAACTATTTCTGGATCAAAAGTTATGGTCGTATTCAGTCACAGTTCTCCAACTTTTTTCCTCTGAAACTGATGAAGACAAGTGAATTTTGGCCTAAAAAATTGGGTTGGCGGGCTTCGCCCCGCCTCATTTGTAGATCTCGAAAGGTGCTTCAATTTGGTATATTATAGGCCCAGCAACGATTTCTGGATCAAAAGTTATGGCCATATTCATTCACAGTTCTCTAATTTTTTTTCCTCCGAAACTGTTGAAAACAAGTGAATTTTGGCATTAAAAATTGGGTTGGCGGGCTTCGCCCTGCCTCATTTGTAGAGCTCAAAAAGAGCTTCCATTTGGTATACTATAGGCCCAGCAACGATTTCTGGACAAAAATTTTTGGCCGTCTTTAGTCACAATTCTCTGATTTTTTTCCTCCGAAACTGATGAAAACAAGTGAATTTTGGCCTAAAAAGTTGGGATAGCGGGCTTCATCCTGACTCGTTTGTAGAGCTCAAAAAGTGCTTTGAATTGGTATATTATAGGCCCAGCAACGATTTCTAGATAAAAAGTTAGGGCCGTATTCAGTCACAGTTTTCTATTTTTTTCCTCCGAAACTGATGAAAAGAAGTGAATTTTGGCCTAGAAAATTGGGTTGGCAGGCTATGCCTTCGTCGTTTGTAGACCTCGAAAAAGAGCTTCGATTTGGTTTATTACAGGCCCAGCAACGATTTCTAGAACAAAAGTTATGGCCTTATTCAGTCATAGTTCTCTGATTTTTTTCCTCCGCAACTGATGAAAACAAGTGAATTTTGCCCAAAAAACTTTCGTTGGCGGGCCTCGCGTTTTGTAGATCTCGAAAAGAGCTTCAATTTGGTATACTATAGGCCCAGCAACGATTTCTTGATCCAGATTTATGGCCTTCTTTAGTCACAATTCCCTGATTTTTTTCCACCGTAACTGATGAAAACAAGTGAATTTTGTTCTAAAAAATTTGGATAGCGGGCTTCATCATGACTAATTTGTAGAGCTCGAAAAATGCTTTGAATTGCTAAATTATAGGCCCAGCAACGATTTCTAGATCAAAAGTTATGGCCGTATTCGGTCACAGTTCTCTGATTTTTTTCCTCCGAAACTGTAGAAAATAAGTGAATTTTCGCCTAGAAAAGTGGGTTGGCAAGCTATGCCCTTCCTCATTTGTAGAGCTCGAAAATAGCTATGATTTGGTAGGTTATAGGCCCATCAACGATTTTTGTATCAAAAGTTATGCCCTTATTCAGTCAAAGTTCTCTGATTTTTTTCCTCCGAAACTATTGAAAACAAGTGAATTTTGGCCTAAAAAAATGGTCAAAATTCTCTGATTTTTAAACTCCGAAACTGGTGAAACAAGTGAATTTTCGCCTAAAAAAATGGGTTGGCAGGCTTCGCCCTTCCTCATTTCTAGAGGTCAAAATTAGCTTCGATTTTGTATATTATAGGCCCAGCAACGATTTTTGGATCCAAATTTATGGCCTTATTCAATCACAATTCTCTGATTTTTTTCCTCCGAAACTGATGAAAACAAGTGAATTTTGGCATTAAAAATTGGGTTGGTGGGCTTCGCCCTACCTCATTTGTAGAGCTCAAAAAGCGCTTCGATTTGATATATTATAAGACCGCCAACTATTTTCAGACCAAAAGTTATGGCCTTATTCAGTCACAGTTCTCGAATTTTTTTCCTCTGAAACTGATGAAAACAAGTGAATTTTGGCATAAAAATTGGGTTGGCGGGCTTCATCCTGCCTCATTTGTGGAGCTCGAAAATATCTTCGATTTGGTATATTGTAGGCCCAGCAACGATTTCTGGATCAAAAGTTATGGCCATATTCAGTCATAGTTCTATGATTTTTTTCCTCTGAAACTGATGAAAACAAGTGAATTTTGGCCTATACAATTGGGTTTGCGGGCTTCGCACTGCCTCATTTGTAGAGCTCGAAAAGAGCTTCGATTTGGTATATTATAGGCCCAGCAACGATTTCTGGATCACAAGTTATGGCCGTATTCTGTCACAGTTCTCTGATTTTTTTCCACCGAAACTGAAGAAAACAAGTGAATTTTGGCCTATTAAATTGGGTTGGCGGGCTATGCCCTTCCTAATTTGTAGAGCTCAAAAATAGCTGTGATTTGGTATATTATAGGCCCAACAACGATTTCTGGATCAAAAGTTATGGCCTTATTCAGTCAAAGTTCTATGATTTTTTTCCTCCAAAACTGGTGAAAACAAGTGATTTTTGGCCTAAAAAAATGTGTTGGCAGGCTATGCCCTTCCTCATTTCTAGAGGTCAAAAAGAGCTTCGATTTGGTAAATTGTAGGCCCATCAACGATTTTTGGAACAGAAGTTATGGCCTTATTCAATCATAGTTCTCTGATTTTTTTCCTCCGAAACTGATGAAAACAAGTGAATTTTTGTTGGTTGCCGAATCGAATTCGGCGGCGTAAACGCAGCGGAAAGGCGGATCGTGTATAACAAAAATTTTCATAAAACTTTTGAGATACTCTATAGATTATATTAATTTATGCACCAATAAATTAATCTCATTAATTTATAAGATTCAAGGATCAACCGAAAAAATACCTTGTAGCCGACTCGGATGATATCTTGATTTTCTTTGACCACGAACAGTCCTTGCTCCAAGCTTTTTGTTTAGAACACCAAAGTCTTCCACGTCAATTCCTTGATTCCACGTAGACGTGTGTGTGGGCACACGTGAGACAAAACGGTTTCTAAAACACTCGAATTTCCACAAACACCAACGCATGCACGATGTGGAATTTTTGGAGAGAAAAATTTTCACTCTCTTTTTTGCTATATGAGAATTCCGGCCACACTCTTTCTCTAGGGCTGAAAAGTGTTTCAAAATTGTCTCACAATTTTTCATTTATCTCATATTTAAAGAGAAGAAGTCAAACTTCAAAATAGGATCAAATCCTTATCTCCAATTTTGAATTTGGAACAAAAAATCCCTTCCCCTTATCCCTTAGGTGGCCGGCCACACACTAGGGTTTTATCCCTGTGTGTGGCGCCTAGATAAGATAGGGAAGGAGAAGATATTTTATCCTTTATCCAGTAGTCCAATTTTAATTCAGATTCAAATTCGAATTTAAGTCAAACTTAAATTAATTTGAATTCTAAATTAAACAACTTATCAAATAAGTTTAAATGGATAAATCTAGATATGTTCAAATTCAAATTTAAATAATCTCATTATTTAAATAATAATTAATTCTCAATTAATTATTCTTCGAGTATTTAATTTTAGAATTCCGTAATTCTAAAATTCCCATTTTGCCCTTTGTGTCTGGTAGAATTACAAGGACGACGCGGGGACTAATGGACCTATAATTCTGAGCTCCAATAAAATTAATAATTAATTAAACACTTTAATTAATTAATTAATTCTATTAATTCCAATAGTTACTCCACTATAAACTTGGAATTGCACTCTCGGAATTATAGACATTAATTACTTCTAAACTGTGAAGTGTCCATTTGATATAGTCATTGCATATAGATCGATCCTCCATAAATAATTCATAATTAGAGTCAGGTAGAATCCGTTAACCTCTCTAATTACATCTTTATCCTCGAGTACCATTGATTCTCTAATGGATAGTGATTCATAAAACACATTCATGAACCAGAGCGCTCTTACTAATCCAAGTACCGAATCAACACTCAAGAGAATTATTTATCTGCTTCTTTCTCAAGAAGGAATGGATTCCATCTCGTATAATAACATTCCCAGCTACCTATTTCATTATGTCTCCAAAATACAAGGAATAGGATTCAGGGTCTCGGAATCCGTACCGAGTAAATCAAAAGACATAAATCCATAAATAGGAGTTTGTTAAGAACTCAGGATTAAGATCATTCTATATATGACCATCGGTAGACTCAATTAGAATTTCTATGCTTAACGGAAATTATTAGAAATTCATATTGTGTCTGCGTCCATGTTCCACATAATCTCATTATGCGAAATACACTCATTCAATATCTCGCCATATTAACAGTGCGGATAACACCGTTCCATTCTAAATGGGAATGACATGTATTAATAATGTTTTAATTAAAGATTCCGAACTTTAATTAAATTCATTATGAACAGTTACTTTTGATTATTATCCTTAAACATTATCCTCTTGTATATAACACTTATATACCATGTTTAAGGTTACATAAATAATCAAGGAATTTTATTTGATATTCATAAAATATTCATAAATATATGCACATAAAATGATGAATAAACTATTTTATTAAATAAATAATAAATATCCTTTTACATCTCATGCTTTCAGGACACTATTCCCAACAATCTCCCACTTGTCCTAAAGCAGGTGTGTCATGTCTCTAATCCCAAATCCATCTAAGTGCCGATCAAAAACATTCAATGGCAATGTCTTGGTGAACGGGTCAGCAAGGTTGTCCTCTGACGCGATCTTCAGAACCGCTACATCGCCTCTATCCACAATGTCTCTGATCAGGTGATATTTCCTTTCTATATGTTTCGCACTCTTATGGCTTCTAGGTTCTTTTGAATTAGCCACCGCTCCACTGTTGTCACAGTAGAGCTTAATTGGCTTATCCATATCTGGAACAACTTCCAGATCAGTTAAGAACTTCCTGAGCCATGTAGCTTCTTTTGCGGCTTCACAAGCTGCAACATATTCAGCTTCCATGGTAGAGTCAGCAACACACTTTTGCTTTATACTTCTCCATACCACGGCTCCTCCATTAAGAGTGAACACAGATCCAGATGTCGACCGTCGACTATCTCTATCTGATTGGAAATCAGAATCTGTGTATCCGGTGAGAGACAGATCTTCTCCGGAATATACTAACATATAGTTTCTCGTTCTCCTAAGATACTTGAGAATACACTTCACTGCAACCCAATGATCTAATCCTGGGTTGGACTGGTAGCGACTGACTACTCCCACTGCATAGCAGATATCTGGTCTTGTACACAACATGGCATACAAAGGCTTCCCACGGCCGAAGCGTAGGGATACCTTCTCATATCTTCTTCCTGTTGCGGGGTCTTTGGACATTGCTCCTTAGAAGGATGAATACCATGCCTAGAAGGCAAATTCCCTTTCTTGGAGTTTTCCATCGAATACCTAGACAACACTTTGTCTATATAAGATGCTTGTGATAATGCCAAAAGCTTTTTCTTGCGATCTCGAATAATCTTGATCCCAAGAACAAAGCTTGCCTCTCCTAAATCTTTCATTTGGAATTGGCTGGCTAACCACTCCTTTACATCTGTCATCATTCCCACATCATTCCCTATGAGTAGGATGTCATCGACGTAAAGAATTAAGAAGACCACTTTCTCTTATTTCTTATACTTGTAGACGCATGGTTCATCAATGTTTTGATCAAATCCATAAGACTTTACAGCCTCATCAAACCTGATGTTCCATGATCTAGAAGCCTGCTTCAGTCCATAAATGGACCTTTGCAGTTTGCAGACTTTTTGCTGTTGGCCTTCCACTATGTAACCCTCTGGCTGATCCATATAGATGGTTTCATTAAGATAGCCATTCAGAAAAGCTGTCTTGACGTCCATCTGCCATATCTCATAGTCAAAATATGCTGCAATGGCCAAGAGTATCCGGATGGACTTAAGCATGGCTACTGGCGAGAAAGTTTCCTCATAGTCAACTCCCTCCTTTTGGGTATAAACCTTAGCCACTAGCCTTGCTTTAAAAGTCTCTACTTTTCCATCCGCTCCTCTCTTTCTCTTGAAGATCCACTTGCATCCAATGGGTTTTACCCCTTCGGGTAGATCTACAAGTTGCCAGACTGAGTTAGAGTGCATAGACTCCATCTCGAGTTTCATAACTGCTTGCCATTCTTCCTTATCAGAATCATCCATCGCATCCTTAAAGGTCAATGGATCCTCCTTACCGTCATCAGCAGTGACGATTTGGGCTTCCCCTGTATAACTGTCGGGTAACGTGCTTACCCTCCCACTACGACGAGGTGCCGCTGGAGTCTGATTAGGAACTGTGGTCTTTTCTCTGAGTGGTCCGACAACTCTTGTCGATTGTGGTCCGATCTCATCGGAAAGTAACTCTTCTAACACTATCTTACTTCTGGGCTTAAAATCTATCATATATTCATGCTCCAGAAATGTGGCATTTGTCGATACAAACACCTTTTGATCTTCAGGACTATAAAAGAAACCTCCCTTTGTCCCATCGGAATATCCTACAAACATACATACTTCTGACTTGGGTTCCAACTTCCCAGTCTTTCCCTTCAGCACATGTGCTGGACACCCCCATATGCGCACGTGTCTCAAACTAGGTTTTCGACTGCACCACAACTCTAAGGGTGTTGTAGGTACAGACTTAGATGGTACTCTATTCAGAATGTAGGCAGCTGTTTTTAGGGCATAACCCCAGAATGAAGTAGGCAGTGAAGAATAACTCAACATTGATCTCATCTTGTCAAGCAAAGTCCGATTTCTCCTTTCGGCCACACCATTTTGCTGTGGTGTACCGGGTGCAGTCAATTGGGATACCACACCTTCTTCAATCAAGAAATCCCAGAACTCTTGGTCCAGGTATTCACCCTCGATCTGATCGAAGTGTCTTGATTGGTTTACCTAATTGTTTTTCAACTTCTGCTCGGAATTCTCTAAACTTTCCAAAAGTTCAGATTTCCGTTGCATCAGGTAAACATAACCATATCTCGAATAGTCGTCAATAAAAGTGACGTAATATTCGTAACCTCCTCTAGCTTGGACGTTTAATGGTCCACATACATCCGAATGTATCAACTGAAGGGGTTCTGTAGCTCTTTCTCCTTTCGTCGTGAAAGGCCTTTTGGTCATTTTACCTTCCAAACAGGATTCACAGACTGGAAGCTCACCAACTTTTAGTTCGCGTAAAGGACCATCCTTTACCAGTCGTTCAATCCTTTTTAGGTTAATATGACCAAGCCTAAGATGCCACAGATATGTATTGTTATCGTGAGAAATCTTTTGCTTTTTATTCTTAGGTTCGGCAACTCTGAACATTTCAGTATTAAGCAGTGAGTTAGGTATTGGTTTTATACAATATAAACCATCATCCAGACGTCCAGAACAAATATTTAAACGATTTCGAGAAATATGAACAAATTCATTATCAAAATAAACTTTAAATAATTGTTCAAATAATTTGGCCACAGAAATCAAATTTCTGCGAATGTCTGGAATAAAATAAACATTGTTCCAAACTAAAAATTTATTTTCCCTAAAACGAAGTCTAACTTCTCCCACTGCTTTTGCCGAAACTCTTGCCCCATTGCCTACTTTCATCGTGTAGTCCCCATCGGCTAGCTCGGTGTAAGAACTAAGACTCTGCAAAGAGAAACAAACATGATTAGTCGCTCCTGAATCAATTATCCAGGCTGAGGTATCACCCTCTACTAAACATGTTTCAAGAACTAGTAAATCTGATTTATCTTG
This sequence comes from Morus indica, assembly GCA_029231665.1. Taxonomy (NCBI): domain Eukaryota; kingdom Viridiplantae; phylum Streptophyta; class Magnoliopsida; order Rosales; family Moraceae; genus Morus; species Morus indica. The sequence continues at coordinate 592,387 of JACAGA010000003.1, read as the reverse complement.
TTCTTTTTTTTTCTCATTCGCTTTTCCCTGGTTCTGGTTTTTCCTTTTGTTTTTACCAGAACTTCCTGCAACTACAACATTTGCTTCTCCTCCCCTTCTTTTGTTGGTGGATTCGAAGTTTTGCAGGTCATTCATGAGTTCAGGGAGATTGCACTTCTTTTTGTTCATAACAAAATTGTTCACGAACTCATGAAAGTCAGGGGACAGGCTTTCCAGGATGATGCCAACTTGGGTGGCTTCATCGATTTGGGCACCATTGAGCTCCGCATCGTGGAGGTGATCAATCATGTTCAGAACATGTGCCTTGACTGAAGAACCTTTCTTCATCTTGTCGCTCATGAAAGCCCTTACGGCATCCAAACGAGCCTTTTCAGAAGGAGCGCCGAACATGGCTTCTAGAGACTCCATTATCTCATAAGCAGTCTCCATCTCCACATGCTTCTTGCGAAGCACATCGCTCATGCTGGCCAGCATAAAGCACTTTGCTTTATTGTTGGCCTTGATCCAGCGATCAAAAGGCTCCCTTGCGGTTTTGGATGCAGTTGCCGCGGGTTCAGGAGGACATTCCTCCACTAGGACAACCTTATAGTCTTCGCAGACCAATAGTATGTTCATGTTACTTTTCCACTTAGCATAATTATCACCGTCTAATTTTTCAGTCGCTAGTAGTGTGATAATGGGATTCTACATATTGCTGGAAATAAATAGAATATTCATCTAATTAATTTATGTGCATGAATATCAAGGCATGTTAATTTAGGCACAATTAAATATGATGCATGATGCACATGAAAATACATAAATCAAGTTTTAATTTTAGGTGCCAACGATAATCCAATTTTCCACATATAAAGTGTACCTTTGGGTAGTCAAGTTATATGCCAATTAGACCGAGACTCTTCTCAGTTAATAAATATAGTCCAAATATCTCATATTTTCATATTTATTAACTACCGTTATTTTCAGTCAAAATATAACCAACAGATTTGATTATATTTTATGAGTGTAACCCACCGTTTCAGATCCCATAGACGTAACTCCGGATTGCTACCTTTGGGTAGTCAATTCGGAAATACATCCTGAAATCTTATCTCTAGGAAGCCAACCTTGTTATTGATCCGGCAAGGACACTCTCCTTTAGGAGGGCGATTCAATGTCGCCGCAAAGCCCTTTTCCGGATCTCACGGTGTTGCGCTAACGGCGGAGACTAGTGGGTCGTATTGTCATACAACCCTCTCCCACTCATTATTTTGCAAACATGTATTTTGTTTGAAAAACATCTCATGATTTTCAAATCGAAAAATAAACAATTTATTTTTCGGATATGTGAAATTCAAAAATTTACCTTTTAAATTCAATTTCACATGTAACATTATTTTGCAAATCAATTTTGCAACTTAAATCAATTTAATCATATTAAATCAATTTTCAGCGCATGGTTCTTATTTTTATTTTATTTTTCTAAAACACTTTTATAATAAATAAAATAAAAAATAACAATTGCGCGTGTATGCATGGCATGTTATAAAACCATATGAGTAGGCACATTATATCTACATGGCATGTTATATGCATGGACATATATAATATATAATTATCAACATAAAATATAAATATATGCAATCAACTATTGATATGGATTTGACCGGGTCCCATGGAAAAATAAATTACAACTCAATCGAATCGAATAAATAAATAATTACAATAATTATATTCTTCCGTTACATCAACGGGACTTCGATTCTTGAATTCTTCATTCTTCGGCTTCATTCTTTGTCTCCGGGTTGGATTTCACCTTCCTTGGGATCCGGAACTTTTCCGGGCCCGTCGGCACGCTTCACGAGGGTTTCAGAAACCTTCGGGCCCGTTCGGGATCAAATCCCGAACTTGGGCCGCCAGGCGTGCTGGGCCGCAGCCTGGGCCGCGGCCTGGGCCGCGGCCTGGCCACGCGCTGGGGCGCGGCCTGGACACGCCTGGGGCGCGGCCTGGACACGCCTGGGGCGCGGCCTGGACGCGCCTGGGCCGCGTCCTGGCCGCGCCTGGGCCGCGTCCGGGACGCGCCTGGGCCGCGTCCTGGCCGCGCCTGGGCCGCGTCCTGGGACGCGCCTGGGCCGCGTCCTGGCCGCGCCTGGGCCGCGTCCGAGACGCGTCTGGGCCGCGATTTCCAGAATTTTTCTGGGCAGTTTCTGGGCTTCTTTGAAGGCTTCAAATATGATCTTCATGGCCTCCTTCTTGATTCAAAATCATAAACCCTAATTCTACCCAAATCCTAGAATTACAATAATTCTAATCCCGAATTAAATTAGAAATAATTTATTAACGAATGAATATAACCGATCCATGGAACCATATAATTAACGACCAAATCCATCATCTATACATTCATCATCATGAATAAAAATAAACATCCATAAATGCAAGTGCCTACTCATCACATACATACATATTTAAATATCACATATTTAATATTGATTATGATTATCAAATAATCGAAGCATAAATTAATATCGTCTATAGACCGCTCTGATACCAATTGTTGGTTGCCGAATCGAATTCGGCGGCGGAAACGCAGCGGAATAGCGGATCGTGTATCACAAATATTTCATAAAACTTTTGAGATACTCTATAGATTATATTAATTTATGCACCAATAAAATAATCTCATTAATTTATAAGATTCAAGGATCAACCGAAAAAAATACCTTGTAGCCGACTCGGATGATATCTTGATTTTCTTTGACCACGAACAGTCCTAGCTCCAAGCTTTTGTGTTTAGAACACCAAAGTCTTCCACTTCAATTCCTTGATTCCACGTAGACGTGTGTGTGGGCACACGTGAGACAAAACGGTTTCTAAAACACTCGAATTTCCACAAACACCAACGCATGCACGATGTGGAATTTTTGGAGAGAAAAATTTTCACTCTCTTTTTTGCTATATGAGAATTCCGGCCACACACTTTCTCTAGGGCTGTGTTTCAAAATTGTCTCATATTTAAAGAGAAGAAGTCAATCTTTAAAATAGGATCAAATCCTTATCTCCAATTTTGAATTTGGAACAAAAAATCCCTTCCCCTTATCCCTTAGGTGGCCGGCCACACACTAGGGTTTTATCCCTGTGTGTGGCGCCTAGATAAGATAGGTAAGAAGAAGATATTTTATCCTTTATCCAGTAGTCCAATTTTAATTCAGATTCAAATTCGAATTTAAGTCAAACTTAAATTAATTTGAATTCTAAATTAAACAACTTATCAAATAAGTTTAAATGGATAAATCTAGATATGTTCAAATTCAAATTTAAATAATCTCATTATTTAAATAATAATTAATTCACAATTAATTATTCTTCGAGTATTTAATTTTAGAATTCCGTAATTCTAAAATTCCCATTTTGCCCTTTGTGTCTGGTAGAATTACAAGGACGACGCGGGGACTAATGGACCTATAATTCTGAGCTCCAATAAAATTAATAATTAATTAAACACTTTAATTAATTAATTAATTCTATTAATTCCAATAGTTACTCCACTATAAACTTGGAATTGCACTCTCGGAATTATAGACATTAATTACTTCTAAACTGTGAAGTGTCCATTTGATATAGTCATTGCATATAGATCGATCCTCCATAAATAATTCATAATTAGAGTCAGGTAGAATCCGTTAACCTCTCTAATTACATCTTTATCCTTGAGTACCATTGATTCTCTAATGGATAGTGATTCATAAAACACATTCATGAACCAGAGCGCTCTTACTAATCCAAGTACCGAATCAACACTCAAGAGAATTATTTATCTGCTTCTTTCTCAAGAAGGAATGGATTCCATCTCGTATAATAACATTCCCAGCTACCTATTTCATTATGTCTCCAAAATACAAGGAATAGGATTCAGGGTCTCGGAATCCGTACCGAGTAAATCAAAAGACATAAATCCATAAATAGGAGTTTGTTAAGAACTCAGGATTAAGATCATTCTATATATGACCATCGGTAGACTCAATTAGAATTTCTATGCTTAACGGAAATTATTAGAAATTCATATTGTGTCTGCGTCCATGTTCCACATAATCTCATTATGCGAAATACACTCATTCAATATCTCGCCATATTAACAGTGCGGATAACACCGTTCCATTCTAAATGGGAATGACATGTATTAATAATGTTTTAATTAAAGATTCCGAACTTTAATTAAATTCATTATGAACAGTTACTTTTGATTATTATCCTTAAACATTATCCTCTTGTATATAACACTTATATACCATGTTTAAGGTTACATAAATAATCAAGGAATTTTATTTGATATTCATAAAATATTCATAAATATATGCACATAAAATGATGAATAAACTATTTTATTAAATAAATAATAAATATCCTTTTACATCTCATGCTTTCAGGACACTATTCCCAACAATTTTGGCCTAAAAACTTTCCGTGGCGGGCTTTGCCCTACCTTGTTTCTAGAGCTCGAAAATATCTTCGATTTTGTATATTATAGGCCCATAAACGATTTCTGGATCAAAAGTTATGGCCATATTCAGTCACTGTTCTCCGATTTTTTTCCTCCGAAACTGATGAAAACAAGTGAATTTTGGCCTAAACAATTGGATTAGCGGGCTTCACACTGCCTCATTTGTAGATCTCGAAAAGAGCTTCGATTTGGTATATTATATGTGGCGACCCGCGCCCTCGCGGCGCGGTCGCCGTTCCTTATACTACCCTACTAATGGGCTAAGCTATAGTCTAATCCATTATTCGTTGTTAGACAATTGTCTCTTTAATTTACGTTCATGTGCGGGTAAATTTTTTTTTCTTTACTTTAACCATCGGGTTCTTAACATGTTATGTTGTTACAGTAATAACATATCTTGCTATTACTTTAAAGATTCGGATATCAAACTAGTTTCCGAAAACTTGTCATAATTTATTACAGTCCGTTGTTCTTTACTAAGACAATGGTTGTAATATCTTCTTCTTAGAACTGAACATACATACTAGTATTCTATATTACATTACTTTGCAGCGGAATTTAATTTCTAAGCGAGCGTAGTAGAGACCACTCCCGTGTACCCATGACATTTCCGCCATCCTTGCCTCCGCCTGTCCATCAAGCAGACCACTATATGGTTGGCTGCTTACCTTTGTTACCTGCACACGAGTAAACTGATGAGCTAACGCTCGCAAGTATAAACATGCATACATCATAAACTAATAGAAATTACATTAAGAGTTATGATGCCAATATGCTCGTGTGAAACATGCTTTAAACTACTTTCTATCTTTCTGTTCTTACTTCTATGGGCCTGGGCCCCTGCTTACTGTCTGTTCTAGTCAGAATCTCTACTCTTTGAGATTTTTCCTCCCTTGCGGAGGCCGACGACCCGTCAGTCTTTTACTTATGGTCATTTCTTACTGGCTGGTGTAGTCGGAATCTCTACTCTGTGAGATTTTCCTCCCTTGCGGAGGCCGACGATTCGTCAGTATTAACTGTGCATAAGGGTAACCATATGTCGCCCTTCTGCAGTCTAGAGCATTAAGCCCTCCAAACACGTATAATCACATGTAATCACATAGACTTAAGAACATAAATAAATTAATAGTTCTAAGTCTAACTACAGCTTACTCGAGTCCAGACAAACATATATGTCTATACTTACCGTTAATCAGCTAGGATTCCCGCTTGTTGGAAGTTCTTTCTCGTTGCTTCGGCTCTCGTGCCAAAACCTGTTTCAAGGAAATAGGTATTAACCACCTATTCCAAGCATCAAAATTTCTCATACTTGGATTCCTAAATCCAATTTCAACTCATTTTTGAACTTAACCCCTCTAGGCCGAATTCTAGCTCAAGAGGCAAATTACACCTATTCGTGTATCTCGGTTTCTAAATCTTAATCTATTCAATTCTGAGCTTTAAAACTGTTACTCATTCTCGAGAATCGAATTCTTAATTCGATGCTTACTAACTAGGTTTTTAGAAATTTCGGCAGAGTTTCGCCTTGTTTTTTCTAGTTTCTCGAGTTTTCAATAACTCGTTCTACTTCTGATTTCGGTACCTATAGTCCAGATTCACATTCCTGAACACAATTTTCAACATAAAATGAACAACAACACTTTTTCTCCATTTCTAGAGTATTCCGGATTTTTTAGTGCAAATCCAAAAAAAATTGTTCAATCCTTTCAATACTTGCACATTAAACTCCTATCACAGTCCCTGACATAACCTCGGTTTCGTTTTTCAGTTTTACGGATTTTTTTCCGAGATGAGTTACTATTCATAAAAACGAAAAAAGCATGCAGTTTCTCATGAAAAATCCGAAATCTTACCTTGAAAAGTTGAGATTCTCCGCTATAATGTCTCGGGTTATGTTTCTACCGGACTGAACGGAAGAAATTTCGGCGAAAACGGGTGATTCCTTGATTTTTCCTTGATTTTCTCTCTTTTCTCTTTCTTTTCTCTAGTCTCTCTCGGCCACAGTTAGAAGAAGAAGCAAATGTGGCTTCTAATGTAATCCGTAGGCCATTCTTAAGTGTAATATGAATATTATATTAATATTTCTAAAAATATCTTAACATTACTTTCTAAATTAAATTAGAGAAATAACTTTAATTCCCATAATTTAATTCTACTAATTCTAATTAAGTTTAACACTTAATTTAAGTGGTTCCGTGTTCCCCACATTTTTCTTGTCGAGACCAAACTTTTCGTTTTTCAAAACGAGTCTCTTTCCGGTACCGATAATTTCACACCCAGTACAGGTTCTATATTGCTTTTCTGGACTGCCGAGCACCCTGGGTCAAATTTCTCATATTCAACCCACTTCTCTTGGGTATCTCAATAGTCAATTTCTTTTTCTGAAATTCTCATTTTAAACGATCCAGAATTGCCCAAAACGCGTACCCTCGCGGTACTCATTTTTTTTACAGTTTCCCGCTTTAACTGACTCGGGAAAATTTTGTTTCAGGAACTTTTGCCATTTTCCTTACTTCTAATATTTCTACTCTTTTTCTAACTGGTCATTTGGTCATTTACCAAATATTTCAGTTTTTCATAACTAAAAAATACCTCTTAAAATTTCTAACTTTTAACCGATATTTTACTATTCACAACTGATATTTACGAATTTTCTCTGTAAAAATATTCGTATTATAACTTTATACTTTTCGGGTGATTTTACCCCGTATATAAAGTTTCTACATAACACTTTCCCAATTACATCAATATTTCTACTACTTTATGTTCCGGGAATAATTAAGGTCAAATACCGGACTGTCCGAATTTGACTTAATATTTTCCCGGTCATTACATTCACCCCTCCTTAAGGAATTTTCGTCCCGAAAATCAGAACAACTGGGGGTACTTCTGTCTGATCTCTTCTTCTACTTACCAAGTGGCTTCTGCAACATTGTGATTTTTCCACTGCACTTTAACCATTGGGATACTACGACTTCTGAGTTTCCTTTCTTCTCTGGCTAGAATTTGGACTGGTTGTTCCTCATAGGACAAATCTTCGTGAACCTGAATAGGCTCATGTTGTAACACGTGCGATGGATCCGAGATATACTTCCGGAGCATGGCTACATGAAACACACTGTGCACTGAGGCCAACTCTGGCGGTAGAGCTAGTCAGTAAGCTACCTTTCCTATTCTTTCAATGATCTCAAAAGGCCCTATGTAACGTGGACTCAGCTTACCTTTCTTCCCAAAACGCATCACACCCTCCATTTGTGTGACTTTTAGGAATACAGAGTCCCCTACAGAAAATTCCAAGGGTCTCCGTCGTTTATCTGCATAACTCTTCTGCCGGCTCTGAGCCGTCTCTAATCTTCTACGGATCTTTTGCACTATCTCAATGGCCTCTTGAATGAATTCCGTCTTGTGAAGCTGCTTTTCCCGAGTGTCATACCAATGAACTGGGGATCTACACTTCCTTCCGTAAAGTGCTTCATACGGGGCCATGCCGATGGAAGCTTGGTAACTATTATTATACGAGAATTCGATCAATGGCAACTTCATACTCCATGCGCCCTTGAAATCCACTGCGCATGCACGAAGTATACCTTCTAGGGTCTGAATGGTCCTCTCTGACTGCCCATCTGTCTGGGGATGGAACGCTGTGCTATAGCGTAATTCTGACCCCATCGCTTCCTGAACACTTCTCCAAAAATTGGAGGTAAATCGGCTGTCTCTGTCCGACACTATACTAACTGGTACTCCATGTAGCTTTACTACCTTAGCCACGTATAACTCAGCTAACCTCTCTAAGGAGTAAGTTATCTTGATCGGAATGAAATGCGCTGATTTCGTTAGCCGATCCACGACTACCCAAATGGCATCGTATCCCTCACTGGTTCTCGGAAGTCCGGTCACAAAGTCCATGGCTAAGTGTTCCCACTTCCATTCCGGGATCTCTAGTGGCTGTAAGCTTCCAGCTGGTCTCTGATGTTCTGCTTTGACCTTCTGGCATGTCAAGCAGCGACTAACATAGTCAACTATGTCATTCTTCATTCGCCTCCACCAAAAATGTTGTTTCAAATCTTGATACATTTTGGTGGCACCTGGGTGTACAAAATATGGCGTGCTGTGCGCTTCCGCGAGTATCTGCTTCTTGATCCCCTCTTGATCCGGTACACAAATTCTTCTTTGGTATAGGAGAATTCCGTCCTTTGAAAGGCTGAAATTTGACCTTGCATTATCTACTATCTCCTTCCTGTATCCTTCCATAATTGGATCACCTTTCTGAGCTTCTCGTATCTCATCCTGTAGCACAGGCTGCAGCCTCAAAGAAGCTAACTTACCAGAGATTAATTCGAGGTCTAGGAGATTAATCTCTTGTTGAAGCTGCTTGGGCAACAATTCGGTCTCCACTGGAGTCCGTAGTGTTGGGTTTCTACTCAAAGCGTCTGCTACTCGATTAGCTTTACCTGGATGGTAAAAGATTTCAAAATCGTAGTCCTTCACAAGTTCAAGCCATCGTCTTTGTCTCATATTAAGCTCCTTCTGCGTGAAGAAGTACTTTAGGCTTTGATGGTCCGTATAAATTTGGCATTGAACCCCATATAGGTAATGCCGCCATAACTTGAGCGCAAAAACTACTGCGGCTAACTCAAGATCATGCGTTGGGTAATTACGCTCATGATCCTTCAGTTGCCGAGATGCGTAAGCAATGACCTTGCCATTTTGCATCAACACGGCTCCTAGTCCTGTCTTTGAGGCATCACTGTAGATGTCAAATTTTTCTCCCTCTTCTGGGATCGTGAGTACTGGAGCACTAATTAATCTTCTTTTGATCTCTCTGAAACTCTGTTCACATCAATCTGTCCATTCATACCTTCTATCTTTTCTGGTTAAGGCAGTGAGAGGAGCTGCAAGATGAGCAAATCCCTCCACAAACCTTCTGTAATACCCTGCCAATCCTAGGAAACTTTGAATTTCCGTAACACTCTTTGGAACTGGCCACTTCTCAACCGCTTCAACCTTTGCTGGATCCACGGTGATTCCTTCCTTAGATACTATATGTCCGAGGATGTGGACTTTATCTAACCAGAACTCGCACTTAGAAAACTTCGCATAAAGCTGATGTTTCTTCAACGTCTGTAGTGCGATCCTCAAATGTTATGCGTGCTCCTGTGGATCTCGTGAGTATATAAGGATGTCATCGATAAAAACAATAACAAACTTATCTAAATACTCTCTGAAGACTCTGTTCATAAGGTCCATAAACGCCGCTGGGGCATTTGTAAGTCCAAACGGCATCACTAAGAATTCGTAGTGTCCATACCGAGTTCTGAATGTCGTTCTGGAAATGTCTTCTTCTCTAATCTTGAGCTGATGATACCCCGATCGAAGGTCTATCTTCGAAAACGTGGTAGCTCCCTTCAACTGGTCGTACAAGTCATCGATTCGTGGCAATGGGTACTTGTTCTTGATGGTGACTTTGTTGAGCTCTCTATAATCTATGCACATCCGAAGCGTGCCATCTTTCTTTTTTGACAAAGAGGACAGGAGCTCCCCATGGCGAGAAACTCGGTCTGATGAAACCTTTGTCTAACATCTCTTGGAGTTGAACCCGCAACTCTTTCAGTTCCGCTGGAGCCATCCTGTACGGTGCTTTGGATATTGGTGCGGTGCGAAGCTCTATCTCAAAAGCTATTTCCAGATCTGGAGGAAGTCCGGGTAGTTCCTCTGGAAAAACGTCTAGGAACTCCTTGACTATGGGAATGTCTTCTGGTTGATGTTTCCCCTCTTGGTTCCTGTCCACCACATACGCCAAATATCCAGTGCATCCGCTAGACATCAATCGTCGGGCTTCTAGGGAACTATCCAGTGATGGGTATCCAGTGCATCTGTTCTCCTTCTGGCTGAAAAACTACCTTTTTCTTTCTACAGTCTATTATAGCATTATACTTTCCTAGAAAATCCATTCCTAGGATCACATCATAATCTACTAAGTTCAGCACAACTAGGTTCGCACTTAGTTCTCTTCCTGCTATCTCTATTGGTACGTGACGTAACCAGTGACTAGAGAGCAACACATCACCTGATGGTAGTGCTATCTTAAAGGCTTGCCCTATCCTCTCTAGATTTGGCAATGTTATGCTCCGCACGTATTGCCCGATTCACTAGATCGGCTACCGTGGTTGGTGGATACTCCCCACTTTCCACAACGGTGGCTATATCTCCTTGGAGCATATTAATCATCCTCCTAACCTTCTCTTCCTCTGTTGGAAACAACTGAGGACATAGTCGTGCCAACTGATCAAATCGTCGGCATGCTTCTATAACTGTCTGGTCGCCCTGCTTAAAATTGTTGAACTCATTCTGTTGAGTCTTCAGGGCTTCTAAGTTGTAATACTTATGGTTAAATTCCCATAGGAATTCATCCCACAACATCTGTCTCACATTCCTTCTGGCGCACACTGATTCCCACCAATAGCGAGCATCTTTCTTTAATACAAAAGCGGCGCACTAAATCTTCTCCCTGTCGGTGAGTTCCATAAACTCAAACACTGTCTGAATGGATGCTAACCATTCCTCAGCCTCAAGTGGATCTGTTGATCCATCGAACTCTGGAGGTGCCATTCTCTTAAACCTCACATACAATGGTTCCCTTGGGACCATTTCTCGGTACCCTATCTCACCCTTTACTGGCTCTTGGGGTTCAACCCTCTCTGCGGGTTGCTCAGGTTGGGCGGCTTGTACTGGAACCGCCTGCGGAGGGGGTGCTCCTCCAACCTGCTGACCCTGTATCAACTGGGTAAGCAATTATCGTAACTGTCTACTTTCCTCAGCCTGGGCTGCTATTTGCCCCCTCAAACCTGCTACTTCTTCAGCTAGGTCTGGTGCTAGAGGATTCAGTTCTGCTTGGGTTCTCTTTTGACGTGTACGAACCATGTTGCTGTGTCTATGTTAATCAAAAGAGCAACATCGTTAGTCTAAGTGCAAAAAGAACCGCTTCAAAAGTTCCTTGACTTGCAACTTTAAACTATCATTCATTCTCATATCAACTAGCAAAACATACATTCTATATCTTCTCCTATTATGCATGCCCCATATCATGCATATCACATCATATACAAATCATCACAAAATTAAAGGTTTTTATGCCTTTCATTCAAATCTATTATGTATGTCCCATTCCATAAATATCACATCATACATAAGAACTAAATTTTGACATAAGAAATTGGGTTGCCAGGCTTTGCCCTGCCTCATTTATTGAGCTCGAAAAGAGCTTCGATTTGGTATATTATAGGCCCAGCAACGATTTCTGAATCAAAAGTTATGGCATTATTCAGTCACAGTTCTCCGATTCTTTTTCCTCTGAAACTAATGAAAACAAGTGAATTTTGGCCTAATAAATTGGGTTGGCGGGCTTCTCCCAGCCTCTTTTGTAGAACTCGAAAAGATCTTCGATTCGGTAGATTATGGGCCCAGCAACGATTTCTGGGTCAAAATTATGGCCCTATTCAATCACAATTCTCCAATTTTTTTCCTCTGAAATTGATGAAAACAAGTGAATTTTGGCATAAAAAATTGGGTTGGCGGGCTTCGCACTACCTCATTTGTAGAGCTCGAAAAGAGCTTCGATTTGGTATATTATAGGCCCAGCAATGATTTCTGGATCAAAAGTTATGGCCTTATTAGTCACAGTTCTCAGATTTTTTTTCCTCTGAAACTAATGAAAACAAGTGAATTTTGGCCTAAAAATTTGGATTGGCGGGCTTCACCCTGCCTCATTTGTAGAGCATGAAAAGATCTTCGATTTGGTATATTATAGGCCCAACAACGATTTTTGGATCAAAAGTTATGGCCTTATTCAGTCACAGTTCTCTTATTTTTTTACTCCAAAACTGATGAAAACAAGTGAATTTTGGCATAAAAAATTGGGTTGGCGGGCTTCACCCAGCCTCATTTTTAGAGATCGGAAAGAGCTTCGATTTGGTATATTATAGACCTAGCAACGATTTCTGGATAAAAAGTTATGGCCATATTCATTCACAGTTCTCTAATTTTTTTCCTCCGAAACTGATGAAAACAAGTGAATTTTGGCATAAAAAATTTGGTTGGCGGGCTTCGCACTGTCTTGTTTGTAGAGCTCGAAAAGAGCTTCGATTTGCTATATTATAGGCCCAGCAACGATTTTTGGATCAAAAGTTATGGCCTTATTCAGTCACAGTTCTCTTATATTTTTTACTTCGAAACTGATGAAAACAAGTGAATTTTGGCATAAAAAATTGGGTTGGCAGGCTTCACCCTGCCTCATTTTTAGAGCTCGAAAAGAGCTTCGATTTTGGTATATTATAGGCCTAGCAACGATTTCTGGAAAAAAAGTTATGGCCATATTCATTCACAATTCTCTAATTTTTTTCCTCCGAAACTGATGAAAACAAGTGAATTTTGGCATAAAAAATTGGGTTGGCGGCCTTCGCCCTTCCGCTTTTGTGGAGCTCGAAAAGAGCTTCGATTTGGTATAATATAGGCCCAGCAACGATTTCTGAATCAAAAGATATGGCCTTATTCAGTCACAGTTCTCTGATTGTTTTTCCTCTGAAACTAATGAAAACTTGTGAACTTTGGCCTAAGAAATTTGGTTGGCGGGCTTCTCCCCGCCTCCTTTGTAGAGCTTGAAAAGATCTTCGATTCGGTATATTATAGGCCCAGCAACGATTTCAGGGTCAAAAATTATAGCCGTATTCACTCACAATTCTTCGATTTTTATCCTCCGAAATTGATGAAAACATGTGAATTTTCGCATAAAAAATTGGGTTGGCGGGCTTCGCCCTGTCTTGTTTGTAGACCTCGAAAAGAGCTTCGATTTGGTATATTATAGGCCCAGCAACGATTTTTGGATCAAAAGTTATGGCCTTATTCAGTCATAGTTCTCTTATTTTTTTACTCCGAAACTGATGAAAACAAGTGAATTTTGGCATAAAAAATTGGGTAGGCGGGCTTCACCCTACCTCATATTTAGAGCTCGAAAAGGGCTTCGATTTGGTATATTATAGGCCTAGCAACGATTTCTGGATAAAAAGTTATGGCCATATTCATTCACAGTTCTCTAATTTTTTTCCTCTGAAACTGATGAAAACAAGTGAATTTTGGCATAAAAAATTGGGTTGGCGGGCTTCGTCCTTCCTCTTTTGTGGAGCTCGAAAAGAGCTTCGATTTGGTATAATATAGGTCCAGTATATTATCGGCCCAACAATGATTTCTGGATCAAAGGTTATGGCCATATTCAGTCACAGTTCTCTGATTTTTTTCCATTGAGACTGATGAAAACAAGTGAATTTTGGCATAAGAAATTGGGTTGGCAGGCTTTTCCCTTGCCTCATTTGTAGAGCTCGAAAAGAGCTTCGATTTGGTATATTATAGGCCCGGCAACGATTTCTGAATCAAAAGATATGGCCATATTCAGTCACAGTTTTCTGATTTTTTTTCCTCTGAAACTAATGAAAACATGTGAACTTTGGCCTAAAAAATTTGGTTGGCGGGCTTCTCCCAACCTCCTTTGTAGAGCTTGAAAAGATCTTAGATTCGGTATATTATAGGCCCATCAACGATTTTTGGGTCAAAAATTATAGCCGTATTCAGTCACAATTCTTCGATTTTTATCCTTCGAAACTGATGAAAACAAGTGAATTTGGCATAAAAAATTTGGTTGGCGGGCTTCGCCCTCTCTTGTTTGTAGAGCTCGAAAAGAGCTTCGATTTGGTATATTATAGGCCCAGCAACGATTTTTGGATCAAAAGTTAAGGCCTTATTCAGTAACAGTTCTCTTATTTTTTTACTCCGAAACTGTTGAAAACAAGTGAATTTTGGCATAAAAAATTGGGTTGGCGGGCTTCACCCTACCTCATGTTTAGAGCTCGAAAAGAGCTTCGATTTGGTATATTATAGGCCTAGCAACGATTTCTGGATAAAAAGTTATGGCCATATTCATTCACAGTTCTCTAATTTTTTTCCTCCGAAAATGATGAAAACAAGTGAATTTTGGCATAAAAAATTGGGATGGCGGGCTTCGCCCCACCTCATTTGTAGAGTTCGAAAAGAGCTTCGATTTGGCATATTATAGGCCCAGGAACGATTTTTGATCAAAATTTATGGCCGTATACAGTCATAGTTCTCTGATTTTTTTTCCTCCGAAACTGATGAAAACAAGTGAATTTTGGCATTAAAAATTGGGTTGTTGGGCTTCGCCCTGCCTCATTTGTAGAGCTCAAAAAGAGCTTCGATTTGGCGTATTATAGGACCTGCAACTATTTTCGGAGCAAAAGTTATGGCCTTATTCAGTCACAGTTCTCGAATTTTTTTCCTCTGAAACTGATTAAAACAAGTGAATTTTGGCATAAAAAATTGGGTTGGCGTGCTTCGTCCTGTATCATTGGTAGAGCTCGAAAATACATTCGATTTGGTATATTATCGGCCCAACAACGATTTCTGGATCAAAGGTTATGGCCATATTCAGTCACAGTTCTCCGATTTTTTTCCATTGAGACTGATGAAAACAAGTGAATTTTGGCATAAGAAATTGGGTTGGCAGGCTTTGCCCTGCCTCTTTTGTAGAGCTCGAAAAGAGCTTCGATTTGTTATATTATAGGCCCGGCAACGATTTCTGAATCAAAAGATATTGCCTTATTCAGTCACATATCTCTGATTTTTTTTCCTCAGAAACTAATGAAAACATGTGAACTTTGGCCTAAAAAATTTGGTTGGCGGGCTTCTCCCAGCCTCCTTTGTAGAGCTTGAAAAGATCTTAGATTCGGTATATTATAGGCCCATCAACGATTTTTGGGTCAAAAATTATAGCCGTATTCAGTCACAATTCTTCGATTTTTATCCTTCGAAACTGATGAAAACAAGTGAATTTTGGCATAAAAAATTTGGTTGGCGGGCTTCGCCCTCTCTTGTTTGTAGAGCTCGAAAAGAGCTTCGATTTTGTATATTATAGGCCCAGCAACGATTTTTGGATCAAAATTTATGGCCTTGTTCAGTCACAGTTCTCTTATTTTTTTACTCCGAAACTGATGAAAACAAGTGAATTTTGGCATAAAAAATTGGGTTGGCGGGCTTCACCCTGCCTCATTTTTAGAGCTCGAAAAGAGCTTCGATTTGGTATATTATAGGCCTAACAACGAATTCTGGATAAAAAGTTATGGCCATATTCATTCACAGTTCTCTAATTTTTTTCCTCTGAAACTGATGAAAACAAGTGAATTTTGGCATAAAAATTGGGTTGGCGTGCTTCGTCCTGTATCATTGGTAGAGCTCGAAAATACATTCGATTTGGTATATTATCGGCCCAGCAACGATTTCTGGATCAAAGGTTATGGCCATATTCAGTCATAGTTCTCCGATTTTTTTCCATTGAGACTGATGAAAACAAGAGAATTTTGGCATAAGAAAATGGGTTGGTAGGCTTTTCCCTGCTTCATTTGTAGTGCTCGAAAAGAGCTTCGATTTGGTATCTTATAGGCCTGGCAACGATTTCTGAATCAAAAGATATGGCCTTATTCAGTCACAGTTATCTGATTTTTTTTCCTTTGAAACTAATGAAAACATGTGAACTTTGGCCTAAAAAATTTGGTTGGCGGGCTTTTCCCAGCCTCCTTTGTAGAGCTTGAAAAGATCTTGGATTCGGTATATTATAGGCCCATCAACGATTTTTGGGTTACAAATTATAGCTGTATTCAGTCACAATTCTTCGATTTTTATCCTCCGAAACTGATGAAAACAAGTGAATTTTGGCATAAAAAATTTGGTTGGCGGGCTTCGCCCTCTCTTGTTTGTAGAGCTCGAAAAGATCTTCGATTTGGTATATTATAGGCCCATCAACGATTTTTGGATCAAAAGTTATGGCCTTATTCAGTCACAGTTCTCTTATTTTTTTACTCCGAAACTGATGAAAACAAGTGAATTTTGGCATAAAATATTGGGTTGGCGGGCTTCACCCTGCCACATTTTTAGAGCTCGAAAAGAGCTTCAATTTGGTATATTATAGGCCTAGCAACGATTTCTGGATAAAAAGTTATGGCCATATTCATTCACAGTTCTCTAATTTTTTTCCTCCGAAACTGATGAAAACAAGTGAATTTTGGCATAAAAAATTGGGTTGGCGGGCTTCGCCCTACCTCTTTTGTGGAGCTCGAAAAGAGCTTCGATTTGGTATAATATAGGCCCAGCAACAATTTCTGAATCAAAATTTATGGCCGTCTTTAGTCACAATTCTCTGATTTTTTTCCTCCCAAACTGATGAAAACAAGTGAATTTTGGCCTAAAACTTGGGATGGCGGGCTTCATCCTGACTCATTTTTAGAGCTGGAAAAGCGCTTTGAATTGGTATATTGTAGGCCCAGCAACCATTTCTAGATCAAAAGTTATAGCCGTACTCAGTTACAGTTCTCTGATTTTTTTCCTCTGAAACTGAAGAAAACAAGAGAATTTTGGCCGAAAAAATTGGGTTGGCGGGCTATGCCCTTCCTCATATGTAGAGATCGAAAAGAGCTGTGATTTGGTATATTATAGGCCCAGCAACGATTTCTGGAACAAAAGTTGTGGCCTTAATCAGTCATAGTTCTCTTATTTTATTCCTCCGAAACTGATGAAAATAAGTGAATTTTGGCCTAAAAACTTTCGTTGGCGGGCTTCGCCGTACCTCATTTGTAGAGCTCGAAAAGAGCTTCGATTTGGCATATTATAGGCCCAGGAACGATTTTTGGATCAAAATTTATGGCCTTATACAGTCATAGTTCTCTGATTTTTTTTCCTCCGAAACTGATGAAAACAAGTGAATTTTGGCATTAAAAATTGGGTTGTTGGGCTTCGCCCTGCCTCATTTGTAGAGCTCGAAAAGAGCTTCGATTTGGCGTATTATAGGACCTGCAACTATTTTCGGAGCAAAAGTTATGGCCTTATTCAGTCACAGTTCTCGAATTTTTTTCCTCTGAAACTGATTAAAACAAGTGAATTTTGGTATAAAAAATTGGGTTGGCGTGCTTCGTCCTGTATCATTGGTAGAGCTCGAAAATACATTCGATTTGGTATATTATCGGCCCAACAACGATTTCTGGATCAAAGGTTATGGCCATATTCAGTCACAGTTCTCCGATTTTTTTCCATTGAGACTGATGAAAACAAGTGAATTTTGGCATAAGAAATTGGGTTGGCAGGCTTTGCCCTGCCTCTTTTGTAGAGCTCGAAAAGAGCTTCGATTTGTTATATTATAGGCCCGGCAACGATTTCTGAATCAAAAGATATTGCCTTATTCATTCACAGTTCTCTGATTTTTTTTTCCTATGAAACTAATGAAAACATGTGAACTTTGGCCTAAAAAATTTGGTTGGCGGGCTTCTCCCAGCCTCCTTTGTAGAGCTTGAAAAGATCTTAGATTCGGTATATTATAGGCCCATCAACGATTTTTGGGTCAAAAATTATAGCCGTATTCAGTCACAATTCTTCGATTTTTATCCTTCGAAATTGATGAAAACAAGTGAATTTTGGCATAAAAAATTTGGTTGGCGGGCTTCGCCCTCTCTTGTTTGTAGAGCTCGAACGGAGCTTCGATTTGGTATATTATAGGCCCAGCAACGATTTTTGGATCAAAAGTTATGGCCTTGTTCAGTCACAGTTCTCTTATTTTTTTACTCCGAAACTGATGAAAACAAGTGAATTTTGGCATAAAAAATTGGGTTGGCGGGCTTCACCTTGCCTCATTTTTAGAGCTCGAAAAGAGCTTCGATTTGGTATATTATAGGCCTAACAACGATTTCCGGATAAAAAGTTATGGCCATATTCATTCACAGTTCTCTAATTTTTTTCCTCTGAAACTGATGAAAACAAGTGAATTTTGGCATAAAAATTGGGTTGGCGTGCTTCGTCCTGTATCATTGGTAGAGCTCGAAAATACATTCGATTTGGTATATTATCGGCCCAGCAACGATTTCTGGATCAAAGGTTATGGCCATATTCAGTCACAGTTCTCCGATTTTTTTCCATTGAGACTGATGAAAACAAGTGAATTTTGGCATAAGAAATTCGGTTCGCAGGCTTTGCCCTACCTCATTTGTAGAGCTCGAAAAGTGCTTCGATTTATTATATTATAGGCCCGGCAACGATTTCTGAATCAAAAGATATGGCCTTATTCAGTCACAGTTCTCTGATTTTTTTCCTCTTAAACTAATGAAAACATGTTAACTTTGGCCTAAAAAATTTGGTTGGCGGGCTTCTCCCAGCCTCCTTTGTAGAGCTTGAAAAGATCTTCGATTCGGTATATTATAGGACCAGCAATGATTTCTGGGTCAAAAATTATAGCCTTATTCAGTCACAATTCTTCGATTTTTATCCTCCGAAACTGATGAAAACAAGTGAATTTTGGCATAAAAAATTGGGTTGGCGGGCCCCACATTGCCTCATTTGTAGAGCTCGAAAAGATCTTCGATTTGGTATATTATAGGCCCAGCAACGATTTTTGGATCAAAAGTTATTGCCATATTCAGTCACAGTTCTCTGATTTTTTTTCCTCTGAAACTAATGAAAACATGTGAATTTTGGCATAAAAAATTGGGTTGGCGGGCCCCACATTGCCTCATTTGTAGAGCTCGAAAAGATCTTCGATTTGGTATATTATAGGCCCAGCAACGATTTTTGGATCAAATGTTATGGCCATATTCAGTCACAGTTCTCTGATTTTTTTTCCTCCGAAACTGATGAAAACTAGCGAATTTTGGCATAAAAAATTTGTTGGCGGGCTTCACCCTGCCTCATTTGTAGAGCTCAAAAAGAGCTTCGATCTGGTATATTATAGGCCCAGCAACGATTTCTGGATCAAAAGTTATGGCCATATTCATTCAGTATTCTCTAATTTTGGCATACAAAATTGGGTTGGCGGGCTTCGCCCAGCCTCATTTGTAGAGCTCGAAATGTGCTTCGATTTGGTATGCTATAGGCCCAACAACGATTTCAGGATCAAAATTTATGGCCATCGTTAGTCACAATTCTCCAATTTTTTTCCTCCGAAACTGATGAAAACAAGTAAATTTTGGCCTAAAAACATGGGATGGCGGGCTTCATCCTGACTCATTTGTAGAGCTCAAAAAGTGCTTTGAATTGGTATATTATAGTCCCAGCAACGATTTCTAGATCAAATGTTATAGCCGTATTCGGTCATAGTTCTCTGATTTTTTTCCTCCGAAACTGAAGAAAACAAGTGAATTTTGGCCTAGAAAATTCAGTTGGCGCGCGATGCCCTTCCTGATTTGTAGAGATCGAATAGTGCAGTGATTTGGTATATTATAGGCCCAGCAACCATTTCTGGATTAAAAGTTATGGCCTTATTCAGTCAAAGTTCTCTGATTTTTTTGCTCCCAAACTGGTGAAAACAAGTGAACTTTGGGCTAAAAAAATGGTCAAAATTCTCCGATTTTTTTCCTCCGAAACTGATGAAAAAAAGTGAATTTTGGCCAAAAAACTTTCATTGGCGGGCTTCACCCTTCATCGTTTGTAGAGCTCGAAAAGTGCTTCGATTTGGTACATTATAGGCCCGGCAACGATTTCTAGCTCAAAATTTATGGCCATATTCAGTCATAGTTCTCTGATTTTTTTTCCTCCAAAACTGATGAAAACAAGTGAATTTTGGCATTAAAAATTGGGTAGGTGGGCTTCGCCCTGCCTCATTTGTGGAGCTCGAAAAGCGCTTCGATTTGGTGTATTATAAGACCAGCAACGATTTTCGGACCAAAAGTTATGGCCTTATTCAGTCACAGTTCTCGAATTCTTTTCCTCTGAAACTGATGAAAACAAGTGAATTTTGGCATAAAAAAATTGGTTTTGTGTGCTTCGTCCTATCTAATTAGTAGAGCTCAAAAATACCTTCGATTTGGTATATTATAGGCCCAGCAACGATTTCTTAATCAAAAGTTATTGCCTTATTCAGGTCAGAGTTCTCTGATTTATTTACACTGAAACAGATGAAAACAAGTGAATTTTCGCATAAAAAATTAGGTTGGCGGGCATCACCCTGTCTCATTTGTAGAGCTCGAAAAGATCTTCAATTTGGTATATTATAGGCCCAGCAACGATTTTTGGATCAAAAGTTATGGCCATATTCAGTCACAGTTCTCTGATTTTTTTACTTCGAAACTGATGAAAACAAGCGAATTTTGGCATAAAAAAAAGGTTGGCGGGCTTCACCCGGTCTCATTTGTAGAGCTCGAAAAGAAATTAGATTTTGTATATTTTAGGCCCAGCAACGATTTCGGGATCAAAAGTTATGGCCATATTCAGTCACAGTTCGCTGATTTTTTTACTCCGAAACTGATGAAAACATGTGAATTTTGGCATAAAAAATTAGGTTGGCGGGCTTCACGCTGCCGCATTCGTAGAGCTCGAAAAGAACTCCGATTTGGTATATTTCAGGCCCAGCAACGATTTCTGGATCAAAAGTTATGGCCATATTCTGTCACAGTTCTCCGATTTTTTTCCTCCGAAACTGAGGAAAACAAGTGAATTTTGGCCTAAACAATTGGATTCGCGTGCTTTGATTTGGTATATTATAGGCCCAGCAACGATTTCTGGATCAAAGAGTTATGGCCTTATTCAGTCACAGTTCTCTAATTTTTTTTCCTCTGAAACTAGTGAAAACAAGTGAATTTTGGCCTAAAAAATTGGGTTGGCGGGCTTCACCATGCCTCATTTGTAGAGCTCGAAAAGATCTTTGATTTGGTATATTATCGGCCCAGCAACGATTTCTGGGTCAAAAGTTATGGTCGTTTTCAGTCACAATTCTCCGATTTTTTTCCTCCGAAACGGATGACAACAAGTGAATTTTGGCATAAAAAATTGGGTTGGCGGGCTTTGCACTGCCTAATTTGTAGAGCTCGAAAAGAGCTTCACTTTGGTATATTTTAGGCCCAGCAACGATTCTTGGATCAAAAGTTATGGCCGTATTCAGCCACAGTTCTCCGATTTTTTTCCTCCGAAACTAATGAAAATAAGTGAATTTTGGCATTAAAAATTTGGGTTGGTGGGCTTCGCCCTGTCGCGGTTCGGATTGGTGTATTATAGGACCAACAACTATTTTTGGACCAAACGTTATGGCCTTATTGAGTCACAGTTCTCAAATTTTTTTCCTCTGAAACTGATGAAAACAAGTGAATTTTGGCATAAAGAATTGGATTGGCATGCTTCGTCCTATCTCATTGGTAGAGCACAAAAATACCTTCGATTTGGTATATTATAGGCCCAGCTACGATTTCTTTCACAGTTCTCTGACTTTTTTACTCTGAAGCTGACGAAAACAAGTGAATTTTGGACAAAAAAATTTGGTTGGTGGGCTTCACCCGGCCTCATTTGTAGAGCTTGAAAAGAACTTCGATTTGGTATATTTTAGTCCCAGCAACAATTTCTGGATCAAAAGTTGTGGCCGTATTCAGCCACAGTTCTCTGATTTGTTTCCTCTGAATCTGATGAAAATAAGTGAATTTTGATCTAAAAACTTGGGTGGGCGGGCTTCACCCTCCCACATTTGTAGATCTCAAAATGAGCTTCGGTATGGTATATTATAGGCCCAGTAACGATTTTTGGATCAAACGTTATGGCCTTATTCAGTCACAGTTCTCTGATTTTTTTACTCTGAAACTGATGAAAACAAGTGAATTTTGGCATAAAAAATTGGGTTGGTGGGCTTCACCCTGCCTCATTTATAGACCTCGAAAAGAGCTTCGATTTGGTATATTATAGGCCCTGCAACGATTTCTGGATCAAAAGTTATGGCCTTATTCAGTCACAGTTCTCTGATTTTTTCACCCCGAAACTGATGAAAACAAGTGAATTTTGGCATAAAAAATTGGGTTGGCGAGCTTCACCCTGCCTCATTTGTAGACCTCGAAATGAGCTTCGATTCGCTATATTATAGGCCCTGCAACGATTTCTATATCAAAAGTTACGGCCATATTCAGTCACACTCTGATTTTTTTCCTCCGAAACTGATGAAAACAAGTGAATTTTGGCATAAAAAATTGGGTTGGCAGGCTTCACCCTTCCTCATTTGTAGAGCTCAAAAAGTGCTTCGATTTGGTATATTATAGGCCCAGCAACGATTTCTGGATCAAAAGTTATGGCCTTATTCAGTCACAGTTGTCTGATTTTTTTACTTCGAAACTGATGAAAACAAGCGAATTTTGGCATAAAAAATAGGTTGGCGGGCTTCACCCTGTCTCATTTGTAGAGCTCGAAAAGAACTTCGATTTAGTATATTTTAGGCCCAGCAACGATTTCTGGATCAAAAGTTATGGCCCTATTCAGTCACAGTTCTCCAATTTTTTTCCTCCGAAACTGATGAAAACAAGTGAATTTTTGACTAAACAATTGGATTGGCGGGCTTCGCGCTGCCTCATTTGAAGAGCTTGAAAAGAGCTTCGATTTGGTATATTATAGGCCCAGCAACGATTTTTGGATCAAAAGTTATGGCCGTATTCAGCCACAGTTCTCTGATTTTTTTCCTCCGAAACTGATGAAAACAAGTGAATTTTGGCATTAAAAATTGGGTTGGTGGGCTTCGCCCTGCCGCATTTGTAGAGCTCGAAAAATGCTTCGATTTGGTGTATTATAGGACCAGCAACTATTTTCAGACCAGAAGTTATGGCCTTATTCAGTCACAGTTTTCAAATTTTCCTCAGAAACTGATGAAAACAAGTGAATTTTGGCATAAAAAATTGGGTTGGCGTGCTTTGTCCACTCTCATTGGTAGAGCTCGAAAATACCTTCGATTTGGTACATTATAGGCCCAGCAACGATTTCTGGATCAAAAGTTATGGCCTTATTCAGTCACAGTTCGCTGATTTTTTTACTCCGAAACTGATGAAAACAAGTGAATTTTGGCATAAAAAATTAGGTTGGCGGGCTTCACGCTGCCTCATTTGCAGAGCTCGAAAAGAACTCTGATTTGGTATATTTTAGGGCCAGCAACGATTTATGGATCAAAAGTTATGGCCATATTCAGTGACAGTTCTCCGATTTTTTTCGTCCGAAACTGATGAAAACTAGTGAATTTTGGCCTAAACAATTGGATTCGCGGGCTTCGCACTGCCTCATTTGAAGAGCTCGGAAAGGGGTTCGATTTGGTATATTATAGGCCCAGCAACGATTTCTGGATCAAAAGTTATTGCCTTATTCAGTCACAGTTCTTTGATTTTTTTTTTCTCTGAAACTAATGAAAACAAGTGAATTTTGGCCTAAAAAATTGGGTTGGCGGGCTTCACCCTGCCTCATTTTTAGAGCTCGAAAAGATCTTTGATTTGGTATATTATCGGCCCAGCAACGATTTCTGGGTCAATAGTTATGGCCGTATTCAGTCACAATTCTCTGATTGTTTTCCTCCGAAACTGATGACAACATGTGAATTTTAGCATAAAAAATTGGGTTGGCGGGCTCTGCCCTGCCTAATTTGCAGAGCTCGAAAAGAGCTTCGATTTGGTATATTTTAGGCCCAGCAACGATTTTTGGATCAAAAGTTATGGCCGTATTTTGCCACAGTTCTCCGATTTTTTTCCTCCGAAACTGATGAAAACAAGTGAATTTTGGCATTAAAAATTGGGTTGGTGGGCTTCGCCCTGTCGTGTTTGTTGAGCTCGAAAAGTGCTTCGATTTGGTGTATTATAGGACCAATAACTATTTTTGGACCAAAAGTTATGGCCTTATTGAGTTACAGTTCTCAAATTTTTTTCCTCTGAAACTGATGAAAACAGGTGAATTTTGGCATAAAGAATTGGGTTGGCGTGCTTCGTCCTATCTCAATTGTAGAGCTCAAAAATACCTTCGATTTGGTATATTGTAGGCCCAGCAACGATTTCGGAGCAAAAGTTATGGCCTTATTCAGTCACAGTTCTCTGATTTTTTTTCCTCTGAAACTTATGAAAACAAGTGAATTTTGGCCTAAAAAATTGGGTTGGCGGCCTTCACCCTGCTGCATTTGTAGATCTCGAAAAGAGCTTCGATTTGGTATATTAGAGGCCCAGCAACGTTTTCTGGATCAAAAGTTATGGCCTTATTCTGTCACAGTTCTCTGATTTTTTTACTCTGAAACTGATGAAAATAAGTGAATTTTGGCATAAAAATTGGGTTGGCGGTCTTCACCCTGCCTCATTTATAGACCTCAAAAAAAGCTTCGATTTGGCATATTATAGGCCCTGCAACGGTTTCTGGATCAAAAGTTATGGCCTTATTCAGTCACAGTTCTCTGATTTTTTTACCGCGAAACGGATGAAAAGAAGTGAATTTTGGCAAAAAAAATTGTGTTTGCGGGCTTCACCCTGCCTCATTTGTAGACCTCGAAAAGAGCTTCGATTTGGTATATTATAGGCCCTGCAACGATTTCTAGATAAAAAGTTATGGCCATATTCAGTCACAGTTCTCTTATTTTTTTTCCTTCGAAACTGATGAAAACAAGTGAATTTTGGCATAAAAAATTGGGTTGGCGGGCTTCGCCCTGCCTCATTTGTAGATGTCAAAAAGAGCTTTGATTTGGTATACTATAGGCCCTGCAACGATTTCTGGATCAAAAGTTATGGCCATATTCAGTCACAGTTCTCTGAATTTTTTTCCTCCGAAACTGATGAAAACAAGTGAATTTTGGCATAAAAAATTGGGTTGGCGGGCTTCACCCTGCCTCATTTGTAGACCTAAAAAAGAGCTTCGATTTGGTATATTATGGGCCCTGCAACGATTTCTTGATCAAAAGTTATGGCCATATTCAGTCATAGTTCTCTGATTTTTTTCCTCCGAAACTGATGAAAACAAGTGAATTTTGGCATAAAAATTTGGGTTTGCGGGCTTCGGCCTACCTCATTTGTAGACCTCGAAAAGAGCTTCTATTTGGTATATTTTAGTCCCAGCAACGATTTCTGGATCAAAAGTTATGGCCATATTCAGTCATAGTTCTCTGATTTTTTTCCCCCAAAACTAATGAAAACAAGTGAATTTTTGCCTAAAAACTTTCGTTGGCGGGCTTCGCCCTACCTTGTTTGTAGAGCTCAAAAGTGCTTTGTATTGGTATATTATAGGCCCAGCAACGATTTCTGGGTCAAAAGTTATGGCCGTATTCAGTTACAACTCTCCAATTTTTTTCCTCCGAAACTGATCAAAACAAGTGAATTATGGCATAAAAAATTAGGTTGGCGGGCTTCACGCTGCCTCATTTGTAGCGCTCATATAGAACTCCGATTTGGTATATTTTAGGCCCAGCAACGATTTCTAGATCAAAAGTTATGGCCATATATTAGTCACAGTTCTCCGATTTTTTTCTCTGAAACTGATGAAAACAATTAAATTTTGGCCAAAACAATTGGATTCGCGGGCTTTGCACTGCCTCATTTGAAGAGCTCAGAAAGAGCTTCGATTTGGTATATTATTGGCCCAGCAACGATTTCTGGATCAAAAGTTATGGCCTTATTCAGTCACAGTTCTTTAATTTTTTTTACTCCGAAACTGATGAAAACATGTGACTTTTGGCATAAAAAATTGGGTTGGCGGGCTTCACCCTGCCTCATTTGTAGACCTCGAAAAGAGCTTCGATTTGGTATATTATAGGCCCTGCAACGATTTCTGGGTGAAAACTTATGGCCTTATTCAGTAACAGTTCTCTGATTTTTTTTCCCCGAAACAGATGAAAACAAGTGAATTTTGGCATAAAAAATTGGGTTTGCGGGCTTCACCCTGCCTCATTTGTAGACCTCGAAAAGAGCTTCGATTTGGTATATTATAGGCCCTGCAACGATTTCTAGATCAAAAGTTATGGCCATATTCAGTCACAGTTCTCTAATTTTTTTCCTCCAAAACTGATGAAAACAAGTGAATTCTGGTGTAAACAATTGGGTTGGCGGGCTTCACCCTGCCTCATTTTTAGACCTCAAAAAGTGCTTTGATTTGGAATATTTTAGGCCCTGCAACGATTTCTGGATCAAAAGTTATGGCCATATTCAGTCACAGTTCTCTGATTTTTTTCCTCCAAAACTGATGAAAACAAGTGAATTTTGGCATAAAAAATTGGGTTGGCGGGATTCGGCCTACCTCATTTGTAGACCTCGAAAAGAGCTTCTATTTGGTATATTTTAGACCCAGCAACGATTTCTGGATCAAAAGTTATGGCCATATTCAGTCACAGTTCTCTGATTCTTTTTCCTCTAAAACTCATGAAAACAAGTGAACTTTGGCCTAACAAATTGTGTTAGCGGGCTTCACCCTGCCTCATTTGTAGAGCTCCAAAAGAACTTCAATTTGTTATATTATAGGCCCAGCAACGATTTTTGGATAAAATGTTATGGCCTTATTCAGTCACTGTTCTCCGATTTTTTTACTACGAAACTGATGAAAACAAGTGAATTTTGGCATAAAAAATTGGGTTGCCGGCTTCGCCCTTCCTTCGTTTTAGAGCTCGAAAAGAGCTTTGATCTGGTATATTAGAGGCCCAGCAACTATTTCTGGATCAAAAGTTATGGCCTTATTCAGTCACAGTTCTCGAATTGTTTTCCTCCGAAACTGATGAAAACAAGTGAATTTTGGCAAAAAAAATTTGGGTGGCGGCCCTTATCCTGCCTCATTTGTAGAGCTCGAAAAGAACATTGATTTGGTATATTATAGGCCCAGCAACGATTGCTGGATCTAAAGTTATGGCCGTATTCTGTCACAGTTCTTTGATTTATTTCCTCCGAAACTGGCGAAAACAAGTGAATTTTGGAATAAAAAATTGTGTTGGTGGGCTTCGCCCTGCCTCATTTGTAGAGCTCGAAAAGAGCTTCGATTTGGTATATTATAGGCCGCGCAACGATTTATGGATCAAAAGTTATGGCCATATTCAGTCACAGTTCTCTTATTTTTTTTCCTCTGAAACAAATGAAAACAACTGAATTTTGGCCTAAAAAATTGGGTTGGCGGGTTTCACCCTGCCTCATTTGTAGAGCTCGAAAAGATCTTCGATTTGGTATATTATAGGCCCAGCAAGGATTTGTGGATCAAATGTTATGGCCTTATTCAGTCACAGTTGTCTGATTTTTTTACTCCGAAATTGATGAAAACAAGTGAATTTTTGCATAAAATATTAGGTTGTCGGGCTTCGCCCTACCTCATTTGTAGAGTTCGAAGACAGCTTCAATTTGGTATATTATAGGCCCGACAATGATTTCAGGATCAAAATTTATGGCCTTATTCAGTCACAATTCTCTTATTTTTTTCCTCTGAAACTGATGAAAACAAGAGAAGTTTGGAATAAAAAATTGGGTTGGCGGGCTTCACACAACCTCATTTGTAGAGCTCAAAAAGAGCTTCGATTTGCTATATTATAGGCCCAGCAACGATTTCTGGATCAAAATTTTTGGCATTATTCAGTCACAATTCTCTTATTTTTTTTCATCTAAAACTAATGAAAACAAGTGAATTTTGGCCAAAAAAATTGGGATCTCAGGCTTCATCTTGCCTCATTTGTAGAGCTCGAAAAGAGCTTTGAATTGGTATATTATAGGCCCAGCAACGATTTCTGGATCAAAGGTTATGGCCGTATTCAATAACCGTTGTACGATTTTTTTCCTACGAAACTGATGAAAACAAGTGAATTTTGGCAAAAACAATTGGGTTGGCGGGCTTTGCCCTTCCTCATCTGTAGAGCTGGAAAAGAGCTGCAATTTGGTATATTATAGGCCTAGCAACGATTTCTGGATCTAAAGTTATGGCCATATTCATTCACAGTTCTCCAATTTTTTTCCTCCGAAACTAGGGAAAACAAGTGAATTTTGGCCTAAAAAAATGGGTTGGCAGGCTTCGCCCTTCCTCATAGCTAGAGGTCAAAAAGTGCTTTGATTTGGAAAATTGTAGACCCAGCAACGATTTCTGGAACAAAAATTATGGCCTTATTCAGTCATAGTTCTCTGATTTTTTTCCTCCGAAACTGATGAAAACAAGTGAATTTTGGCCTGAAAAATTTCGTTGGCGGGCTTCGCCCAAACTCATTTGTAGAGCTCAAAAAGTGCTTCGATTTTGTATATTATAGGCCCGGCAACGATTTCAAGATCAAAATTTATGGCCTTATTCAGTCGCAGTTCTCATATTTTTTTTTCCACTGTAACTGATGAAAACAAGTGAATTTTGGCCTAAAAAATTGGGTTGGCGGGCTTCACCCTGCCTGATTTGTAGAGCTCGAAAAGTGCTTCGATTTGGAATATTATAGGCCAAGCAACGATTTCTGGATCAAAAGTTATTGCCGTATTCGGTCACAGTTCTCCAATTTTTTTCCACCAAAACTGATGAAACAAGTGAATTTTGGCCTAAACAATTGGGTTGGCGGGCTTCGCCTTGCCTCATTTGTAGAGCTCGAAAAGAGCTTCGATTTGGTATATTATAGTCCGAGCAACGATGTCTGCATCAAAAGTTATGGCCGTCTTCAGTCACAATTCTCCGATTTTTTTCCTTCGAAACTGATGAAAACAAGTGAATTTTGGCCTAAAAAATGGGGATGGCAGGCTTCATCATGCCTCATTGGTAGAGCTCGAAAAGTGCTTTTAATTGGTATATTATAGGCTAGCAACGATTTCTGGATCAAAAGTTATGGCCGTATTCAGTCACAGTTCTCTGATTTTTTTGCGTAGAAACTGATGAAAACAAGTAAATTTTGGCCTAAAAAATTGGGTTGGCGGGCATTGCCCTTCCTCATTTGTAGAGTTCGAAAAGAGCTGCGATTTGGTAAATTAAAGGCCCAGCAATGGTTTTTGGATCTAAAGTTATGGCCTTATTTAGTCATAGTTCTCCGATTTTTTTCCTCCGAAACTTGTGAAAACAAGTGAATTTCGGCCTAAAAAAATGGGTTGGTAGGTTTCGCCCTTCCTCATTTCTAGAGGTCGAAAAGAGCGTCGATTTGGTAAATTATAGGCCCAACAACAATTTCTAGAACAAAAGTTAAGGCCTTATGCAGTCATAGTTCTCTGATTTCTTTCCTCTGAAACTGATGAAAACAAGTGAATTATGGCCTAAAAAAATTTGTTGGCGGTCTTCGCCTTACCTCGTTTGTTGAGCTCGAAAAGAGCTTCAATTTGGGATATTATAGGCCCAGCAACGATTTCTCGATCAAAAGTTATGGCCTTATTCAATCATAGTTCTCCGATTTTTTCCTCCGAAACTGGTGAAAACAAGTGAATTTTGGCCTAAAAAATTGGGTTGGCAGGCCTCGCCTTTCCTCATTTCTATAGGTCGAAAAGAGCTTCGATTTGGTAAATTATAGTCGCAGCAACGATTTCTGAACAAAAATTATGGCCTTATTCAGTCATAGTTCTCTGATTTTTATCTTCCGAAACTGATGAAAACAAGTGAAGTTTGTCCTAAAAAATTTCGTTGGCGGGCTTCGCCCTACCTCGTTTGTAGAGCTTAAAAAGTGCTTCGATTTGGTATATTATAAGCCCGGCAACGATTTCGGGATCAAAATTTATGGCCTTATTCAGCCACAGTTCTCTGATTTTTTTCCTCCCAAACTGATGAAAACAAGTGAAGTTTGCTCTAAAAAATTTCGTTGGCAGGCTTCGCCTGACCTCGTTTGTAGAGCTCAAAAAGTGCTTCGATTTGGTATATTATAAGCCCGGCAACGATTTCGGGATCAAAATTTATGGCCTTATTCAGCCACAGTTCTCTGATTTTTTTCCCCCGAAACTGATGAAAACAAGAGAATTTTGGCATAAAAAATTGAATTTCCGGGCTTCGCCCTTTCTCATTTGTTGAGCTTGAAAAGTGCTTCGATTTGGTATATTATGGGCCAAGCAACGATTTCTGGATCAAAATTTATGGCCGTATTCAGTCACAGTTCTCAAATTTTTTCCCTCCGACACTGATGAAAACAAGTGAATTTTGGCCGAAACAACTGGGTGTGCGTGCTTCGCCCTGCCTCATTTGTAGAGCTCGAAATGAGCTTCGATTTGGTATATTATAGTCCCAGCAACATTTCTGGATCAAAAGTTATAGCCATATTCAGTCACAGTTCTCTGATTTTTTTCCTCCGAAACTGATGAAAACAAGAGAATTTTAACATAAAGAATTGGGTTGGCGGGCTTCGACATGCCTCATTTGTAGAGCTCGGAAAGGGTTTCGATTTCGTATATTATAGGGCCAGCAACGATTTCTGGATCAAAAGTCATGGCCTAATTTTTTTCCTCCGAAACTGATGAAAACAAGTGAATTTTGGCTTCAAAAATTGGATTGGCGGGCATTGCCCTTCCTCATTTGTAGAGTTCAAAAAGAGCTGCGATTTGGTATATTATGTAAAACCCAAAATTTGAAATGGGGTTAATTTGTAATTTTTAAAGACTTAAGTGTGAAAATTTTAGAAATCTAGACCAGAATTTGAATTTAAGAGAAATGTGGGGGTCAAAAATAAAAGTTTTGACAGTCAGCATGCCCAACCTGTTATTTTGTGCCACTTGGGCGTATCCCTCACCCTCACAACTCAGAGCCCTCATTTTCTCTCTCTCGCTCTCTCCCTTCATTTTCTCTCTTTCTCCACGCACCGCCGACCCACCTCCGGTGAGATTCCGGCGTCCGTTTTCGACATGTCCTGGCTCGTTGGAAAGATCTCGTCGACCCGAGTTCGAATTGGTGTCTCGCAGCCGCCAACTCCGTCGAACGACACCACACTCGCCGGCCAAAGTTTCGAAAAACACCCAAACTTCCGATCGTGATATCTCCGCCGTCCAGTGTCCGATCGAGGTGATTCCGGTCCCAATAGACTCAGAGCGAAGAGACGAAGGAAATGGTACTAGCAGCACGGCGTGATTTTGACCGGAGCACCACCGCCCGTGGTGGCCGGATTCTTCACTGCCGCCGCCCTCGGATCTCCTTCCTCCGGTAGCCGTGAACGACACCGCCCAGCCCATTAGCTTCAGAGGGAGTCGGTGAGTCATTCTGGGCCACCAGCCATGGTCACCGCCACCGCCTTGCCGGAAAACGTGCCGAATTTGGTAACATTGACATTGCCATTGGATTCAGAACCATCGATTTAGGGGGGGGGGGGTAGGACTCAAGTCCGCCACGAGATTCTTCTCCGGGAAGCTCCGCCGCCGTCGGTGGCCGGATTCCAGCGAACCTTCGTTTCTCAGCCTCTCGACTTCCGATTGACGATCCGTTTTGAGGTAGGGGTCCTATTACTTAACTTTGGTGGAATTTTATTTAATTTAATTAATTTTGTCAAATTT
This sequence comes from Morus indica, assembly GCA_029231665.1. Taxonomy (NCBI): domain Eukaryota; kingdom Viridiplantae; phylum Streptophyta; class Magnoliopsida; order Rosales; family Moraceae; genus Morus; species Morus indica. Next base: position 560,665 of record JACAGA010000003.1, on the reverse strand, counting down.
GAAAAGATTGGAATTGTATATCAAACTTACTTATTACTGTTACACGATATGACTTGAACAAAACAACTAGGGGCCCGTCTTGTAATGTACAGCGTGGCTAAGAGATTTGACATAATTTTCGAATATGACACAAAGGCATGGTTAGGAAAATGTGAACCGGACACGATAGTGAGATAGTGTGCTAACAGTAGGTGTGGCCGTTTACCATTCCTGGGTGTGAACCCAAAAACGTAAAAGAGGGGGAGGTGATGACGCTCTTCGGGGTTGAGAATCCCCAAGGTTACTGTACAGTGGTTACGTCCTGGTGAGGACCGGGAACGACAGTTCACCCTTACCTGTGGTTCGAGGTCTGATCTGGTAGGGACATCGAGAGAGAGCTCCTTGCTATCAGTGCCTCTGAATCCCCGCGCCCTTCGGGGGTTTTCCGTCATGAGTGTACGGATTAGATTATCTCACTGACACTGATCATATGACTTATTGTACATAAAACTTAAAAACTACTAACCATGCTGGTTCAATCGGAAAAATAAATTAAACTAAATGTAAGTAATAGTTCTCCTACTGAGCATTCCGTGCTCACCCCCTTTGTCGTCTTTCATTCCCAGAGGTGTACAGTGTAACCTTTCGGACGAGGAGTAGTCACCGATCAGCGTGCCCCTCGTAGAGGATCTACCATTTTCAGTTTCTTTCCTTAAATTCGAGTAAGACCTTGATTGGATTACTTTGGACAGAATTATAACTGATGATGATGATTGTATTGTTAAATATTTTATTGGTGCTACATTATACTGTGGATCTAAGTTTTAACGGAGAGTTTGTTTTAATGGCCCATGGGCAGGCATTGTTTTTATTTCAGGAGTTTTATTTTATTTTGTTTCTATTTGTGCACCGTTACCGCACTTTTATTACATAACCCCCACTTAGGGGCGTCACAGATTTTGGTATCAGAGCCTAGGTTGGGAAACCTAGGGAATGTAGCACCACTTTTAAACGGTTTTATTGAGTTTTACTCCTTTTGTGTTTGAGGATCATCATCAGTACTAACTCTGTCAAGTTTTCACAGTCAAATCTGAAAGCATGCCGCCGTGGCGCAATCCCCCACATGCTGCCCTAGCTTTCGATATGGAACAATTTGCTGCTATGTTCCAAGCCTTTCAAAATGCCTAAAATCCTCCACGTGATCCAAATCCTGCTCAACAACGCCTGACATTGCTTGAGAGGTTCATGAAGCAGAAACCTCCTACATTTCTTGGCGAGCTTGATTCGGTATGGCTGAAGAGTATTAAAAAGAAACTCCGGACTCTCGGTATCCCACCAGAATACTATGTCGACTTTGCGACCTACATGTTTGAAGGGAAAGCAAAGGAGTGGCTAGAGAGCCAAGGAGATGACTATGATATACCTAGCCTCTCTTGGGATGAGTTCGAGGTCCTCTTCAAGAGATCGTTCATTCCTGAGAATCACCGATTAAGAATGATCAGGGAATTTGATGATTTGGTACAGGGTGACATGACAGTGACACAGTACCATACACGGTTTATCGAGCTATCCCGTTACAATCCAGGTGCTGTTGCTGATCCCATGGTACGGTGTGAGAAATTTCGGAAAAACCTGAGACCTAGACTGAGACAGATGATAGCCTCGACTGCTTCAAACAATTTCCTTAAGTTGGTTGATGCAGCAGAGCGAGCAGAGGCAGAACTTAACAGTACCTATGGGGAATACAAAGGCTCAGGTGGGAGTGGAAAATCGAGGAAGATGGGTAAGAAAGATAAGGTACAGGGACAAGGTCCGCAGACCAGTGGCAGCAGTGGCAGTAGTAACTCCTCAGGTAGCGGGCGTTTTCAGCCTTATGCCTGCTATACCTGTGGACATACTGGACATCTCAAACGGAATTGCCCAAATTGTCTGATGCAGTCTCCCCTAGGCCCCGGGGAACAACAAGGCAATCACGCTGGTTCAGCTTTAGGTAGTGGGAACCAGACGTCATTTCAGAATCCAACTGCTTCCTATGCTTCTGTCCCTCAGCCACGTGGCTTTCAGCCACACTATTACTTTCAGCCCCGAGCACAGGGTTCAGGATTCCAACAAAGCCAGAGTTATCAGACTACCCCTCAAGCTTCTGGGAGTCAGAGACCCTACTTTCCGGGAGGAAATGCCGGTGCAAGCAGTAGTCATGGAAATCGAGGCAGAGGACAGAAGAACAAGGGAAAGTCGCATGGTTAGGCTTATGCTGTCACATTAGCGGCAAACACCGGTCGGGGACAACAGGCTGATCATCCTGTCGTTGATGGTACGGTACTCGTTTCTCATCCTTGGGCCCAGGTGTTGTTTGATACTGGTGCCTCGCACTCTTTTATTTCTATGTTATTTGCCTCAGTCCTACAATTAAGCGTTGATACGCATGACCCTCCCCTACCAATGGGAGGTATAGCCGAGGTGTCTATGATCTGTAGGTCCTGTTGTATAGTTTTGGGTGATCACCGATTGTCAGCTGATCTTTGTACTACCGATGGCTGGATTTGACGTCATACTGGGTATGGATTGGTTGAGTAAGTATCGTGCTACAGTGGATTGTTACTGAAGACGTGTTACGCTTCTCACCAAGAATGGACAGGTCGTAGATTATCAAGCTAAGACAGGGGCAGTAACGCCATCTCCTGTTTTGAAGGCTTGTATCGGGGGTCGAAAGAATCTAGAAAGCTTGGGAATGATTTTTGCGTTAGGAGGAGAATTTGAGGCGAACAATTCTTCGTATGTCCCGATAGTGGATGACTTTCAAGATGTGTTTCCAAGTGAGTTACCATAGATTTAGTTCCCGGTACCTCTCCTATCTCTATTGCTCCATACCGCATGGCACCTGCGGAAAATGTCGAGCTAAGGAAGCAATTGCAGGAATTGATGGAGAAGGGATTTATCCGTCCAAGTACATCACCATGGGGAGCTCCTGTGCTTTTTGCAAAGAAACATGACGGATCATTGAGACTATGTGTGGATTACCGTCAACTCAACCGGGCTACCATCAAGAATAAGTATCCACTACCCCGCATTGACGAGTTATTTGATCAATTGGGTGGATCCCGATACTTTTCCAAGATTGATCTGCGGTCAGGGTACCATCAGTTAAGGGTAAGAGAAAAGGATGTTTCAAAGACAGCTTTTCGTACTCGCTACGGTCACTATGAGTTTCTCGTCATGCCGTTCAGACTGACCAATGTTCCCGCCGCATTCATGGACCTCATGAATAGAGTCTTTCGTCCGTACCTAGACCGATTCATCATTGTTTTCATTGACGACATCTTGATCTATTCCAAGACTCAGGAGGAACATGCAGAACATCTGAGGATTGCTCTACAGACTTTGAGGGAGCATAGCTTGTATGCCAAGAAAGAGAAGTGTGACTTCTGGATGACTGATGTGAAGTTCCTTGGGCATGTAGTTTCCCAAGAAGGCATATCGGTTGATCCCTCTAAAGTGGAAGCTGTGTTGAATTGGGAACGTCCGAAGAATGTGTCAGAGGTTCGCAGTTTCCTTGGATTAGCGGGATATTATCGGAGATTTGTAGAAAATTTATCAAGGATTGCATTGCCCCTGACAAAGTTAACCAGAAAGGATGTCAGATTCATTTGGGATGAAGAATGTGAGGGAGCGTTCATGGAACTGAGACACCGCCTCACTAGCGCTCCTATTCTCATAGTCCCTAACAGCGACGAGCCCTACACAGTGTTCACCGATGCTTCTAAAAATGGGTTAGGATGTGTTTTGATGCAGCAAGGTCGAGTGGTAGCTTATGCTTCACGGCAGTTGAAGCCCCACGAAAAGAATTATCCTACCCATGATTTGGAACTAGCTGCAGTGATTTTTGCACTGAAAATTTGGAGGTGTTACCTCTATGGTGCGAAGTTCGAGCTTTTCACTGACCACCAAAGCCTCAAATATCTGTTCACTCAACGGGATCTGAATTTGAGACAGCGTAGGTGGATAGAATACATGGAGGATTACGACTTCAATCTCCAGTATCACCCCGGGAAAGCTAATGTGGTAGCGGATGCCCTGAGCCGAAAAAGCCATGGAGTTTTGGCCAGCTTAGCCTTCGAAGACTGGAACAGGTTGGCTACTGTTGGGAGTTTTGATTTGCAGTACTACGAGGATAGTAACAAGGCGTGCATCTTCAACATTGTGGCAACTCCTACCTTGAAACAGTTGGTGAAGCAAGGACAATGGCATGATGAGGAGCTTAGTGAAGTTTGGAATCAGCTTCAGAGTGGGGAACAGATTGAAGGATGGCAGATAAGTCCAGAGGGATTCCTCCTTCGGAAAGGAAAGCTGGTGGTTCCGAATGATTCCGATCTCCGGGATGCTATGTTGTATGAAGCTCACCGTTCCAAGTTCTCCATCCACCCCGGAAGCACGAAAATGTATATGGATTTGAAGAGGCAGTATTGGTGGCGTGGAATGAAGCGTGATGTTGCGAACTTTGTAGCCAAGTGCTCGATATGTAAACAGGTCAAAGTGGATCATCAGAGACCTGGTGGCGAGCTACAGCCCTTACCTATCCCTGATTGGAAGTGGGACCACGTAACGATGGATTTCGTCACAGGATTACCTAGGACCCAAGAAGGGTATGATATTGTATGGGTTGTCGTAGATCGTCTGACAAAGACTGCACATTTCATCCCCATCAGAGCTGACTATAAAGTTCCCAAGTTGTGCCGACTGTACATCGAGAGGATAGTCACGTTGCACGGTGTTCCTGTATCGATAGTCTCAAATCATGACGCTCGATTTACATCTAAGTTTTGGAAAGGGTTACAAAATGCTCTGGGGACTGAGTTGAGATTCAGCACCGCTTTCCACCCTCAGACTGACGGGCAATCGGAGCGGGTTATACAAATTCTTGAAGATATGCTACGTGCTTGCGTTCTGGACTTTGAGGGCAGATGGGGAGAATACTTGCCAAATGCCGAATTCGCTTATAATAGCAGTTACAAAGCCAGCATCGGAATGGCTCCATTTGAGGCTCTGTACGGTAGGCCCTGCAGATCTCCTTTGTGTTGGGCTGAGAAGGAAGAACGCATTAACCTTGGACCTCAGTTTGTGCGGGAGACGACAGAAAGAGTCCAATTTATTTGTGACCGTCTCAAAACTGCTCAGAGTCTATAGAAGAGTTATGCAGATAACCGGAGACGGCCATTGGAGTTCGAGGTTGGGGACTTTGTGTTTCTAAAAGTGACCCCAAAACGCGGCGTTTCTCGTTTTGGATTTCGTGGTAAGCTTGCACCAAGGTACACAGGACCATTCCAGGTACTAGAGCGAATTGGACCAGTTGCATACCGCCTAGACCTGCCATCCCAATTGTCTCATGTCCACAACGTCTTCCACGTGTCAATGCTACGGAAGTACGGACCAGATCCGTCCCAGATAATAACATGGACAGATTGTCTCGATCCAGGTAGACACGACTTACGAGGAGTTCCCTATCCAAATTTTAGAACGTGAGGTTAAGATACTCCGTCGCCGAGAGATCCCCTTGGTCAAGGTTCTATGGCAGTATCACGGAGATGAAGAAGCCACATGGGAGCTTGAGTCAGAAATGCAGGAAAAGTATCCTTATCTATTCTGAGTACAGATGTAATTTTAATTTCGAGGACGAAATCTCCTAAGGGGGGAGGAGTTGTAAAACCCAAAATTTGAAATGGGGTTAATTTGTAATTTTTAAAGACTTAAGTGTGAAAATTTTAGAAGTCTGGGCCAGAATTTGAATTTAAGAGAAATGTGGGGGTCAAAAATAAAGGTTTTGACAGTCAGCATGCCCAACCTGTTATTTTGTGCCACTTGGGCGTATCCCTCACCCTCACAACTCAGAACCCTCATTTTCTTTCTCTCTCTCTCTCTCTCCCTTCATTTTCTCTCTTTCTCCACGCACGGCCGACCCACCTCCGGTGAGATTCCGGCGTCCGTTTTCGACACCGCCCGGCTCGTTGGAAAGATCTCGTCGAGCCGAGTTCGGATTGGTGTCTTGCAGCCGCCAACTCCGCCGGACGACGCCACACTCGCCGGCCAAAGTTTCGAAAAACACCCAAACTTCCGATCGTGATATCTCCGCCGTCCGGTGTCCGATCGAGGTGATTCCGGTCCCAATAGACTCAGAGCGAAGAGACGAAGAAAACGGTACCAGCAGCACGGCTTGATTCTGACCGGAGCACCGCCGCCCGTGGTGGCCGGATTCCTCGCCGCCGCCGCCCTCGGATCTCCTTCCTCCGGCAGCCGTGAACGACACCGCCCAGCCCATTAGCTTCAGAGGGAGTCGGTGAGTCGTTCTGGGCTACCAGCCGTGGTCACCGCCGTCGCCTTGCCGGAAAATGAGCCGATGCCGCCGTGAGAAAAGTGGGAGGATGGTTAGGGCGATCTAGCCGTTGGATCCTCGTGATCTTGGTGTCAAAATACTCAGAATCTCACGGGTAATGAAAGCCCCCAATCAATTTTGAAGATCCATGGCTGAAAAATAAAGATTCAAGGTTTGAAATTCGGCCAGAATTGAGGATCTCGATCCGAGTAGTTAGAGGCCGAATTTGGTAACATGGACATTGCCATTGGATTCAGAACCATCGATTTAGAGGGGGTAGGACTCAAGTCCGCCACGAGATTTTTCTCCGGGAAGCTCCGCCGCCGTACCTCCGCCTTCGTCGCCGCCGCCGGTGGCCGGATTCCAGCGAACCTTCGTTTCGCAGCCTCTCGACTTCCGATTGACGATCCGTTTTGAGGTAGGGGTCCTATTACTTAACTTTGGTGGAATTTTATTTAATTTAATTAATTTTGTCAAATTTGAAAAGATTGGAATTGTATATCAAACTTACTTATTACTGTTACACGATATGACTTGAACAAAACCACTAGGGGCCCGTCTTGTAATGTACAACGTGGCTAAGAGATTTGACATAATTTTCGAATATGACACAAAGGCATGGTTAGGAAAATGTGAACCGAACACGATAGTGAGATAGTGTGCTAACAGTAGGTGTGGCCGTTTACCATTCCTGGGTGTGAACCCAAAAACGTAAAAGAGGGGGAGGTGATGACGCTCTCCGGGGTTGAGAATCCCCAAGGTTACTGTACAGTGGTTACGTCCTGGTGAGGACCCGGAACGATAGTTCACCCTTACCCGTGGTTCGAGGTCTGATCTGGTAGGGACATTGAGAGAGAGCTCCTTGCTATCAGTGCCTCTGAATCACCGCGCCCTTCGGGGGTTTTCTGTCATGAGTGTACGGATTAGATTATCTCACTGACACTGATCATATGACTTATTGTACATAAAACTTAAAAACTACTAACCATGCAGGTTTAATCAGAAAAATAAATAAAACTAAAGGTAAGTAATAGTTCTCCTAGTGAGCATTCCGTGCTCACCCCCTTTGTCGTCTTTCATTCCCAGGAGGTGTACAGTGCAACCTTTCGGACGAGGAGTAGTCACCGATCAGCGTGCCCCTCGTAGAGGATCTACCATTTTCAGTTTCTTTCCTTAAATTCGAGTAAGACCTTGATTGGATTACTTTGGACAGAATTATAACTGATGATGATGATTGTACTGTTAAATATTTTATTGGTGCTACATTATACTGTGGATCTAAGTTTTAACGGAGAGTTTGTTTTAAAGGCCCATGGGCAGGCATTGTTTTTATTTCAGGAGTTTTATTTTATTTTATTTCTATTTGTGCACCGTTACCGCACTTTTATTACATAACCCACACATAGGGGCGTCACATATTATAGGCCAAGCAATGATTTCTGGATCTAAAGTTATGGCCTTATTCAGTCATAGTTCTCCGATTTTTTTCCTCTGAAACTTGAGAAAACAAGTTAATTTCGGCCTAAAAAAATGGGTTGGCAGGTTTCGCCCTTCCTCATTTCCAGAGGTTGAAAAGAGCGTCGATTTGGTAAATTATAGGCCCAGCTACAATTTCTAGAACAAAAGTTAAGGCCTTATTCAGTCATAGTCCTTTGATTTCTTTCCTCTGAAACTGATGAAAACAAGTGAATTTTGGCCTAAAAATTTTGTTGGCGGTCTTCGCCTTACCTCATTTGTTGAGCTCAAAAGGAGCTTCGATTTGGTATATTATAGGCCCAACAACGATTTCTGGATCACAATTTATGGCCTCATTTAGTCACAGTTCTCATATTTTTTTCCTCTGAAACTGATGAAAACAAGGGAATTTTGGCCTAAAAAATAGGGTTGGCGGGTTTTGCCCTGCCTCATTTGTAGAGCTCGAAAAGAGCTTCGATTTGGTATACTATAGTCCCAGCAGCGATTTTTGGATCAAAAGTTATGGCCATATTCAGTCACAGTTCTCTGATTTTTTTCCTCCGAAACTGATGAAAACAAGAGAATTTTAGCATAAAAAATTGTGTTTGCGGGCTTCGCCCTTTCTCCTTTGTTGAGCTCGAAAAGTGCTTCGATTTGGTATTTTATGGGCCAAGCAACGATTTCTGGATCAAAATTTATGGCCGTATTCAGTCACAGTTCTCCAATTTTTTCCCTCCGAAACTGATGAAAACAAGTGAATTTTGGCCGAAACAATTGGGTGGGCGGGCTTCGCCCTACCTCATTTTTAGAGCTCGAAATGAGCTTCGATTTGGTATATTATAGTCCCAGCAACATTTTTGAATCAAAAGTTATGGCCATATTCAGTCACAGTTCTCTGATTTTTTTCCTCCAAAACTGATGAAAACAAGAGAATTTTAGCATAAAATATTGGGTTGGCGGGCTTCGCGCTGCCTCATTTTTAGAGCTCGGAAAGGGTTTTGATTTGGTATATTATAGGCCCAGCAACGATTTCTAGATCAAAATTTATGGCCTAATTTAGTCACAGTTCTCTAATTTTTTTCCTCCGAAACTAATGAAAACAAGTGAATTTTGGCTTCAAAAATTGGGTTGGCGGGCATTGCTCTTCATCATTTGTAGAGTTCGAAAAGAGCTGCGATTTGGTATATTATAGGCCCAGCAATGATTTCTGGATCTAAAGTTATGGCCTTATTCAGTCATAGTTCTCCGATTTTTTTCCTCCGAAACTTGTGAAAACAAGTGAATTTCGGCCTAAAAAAATGGGTTGGAAGGTTTCGCCCTTCCTCATTTCTAGAGGTCAAAAAGAGCGTCGATTTGGTAAATTATAGGCCTCGCAACAATTTCTAGAACAAAAGTTTTGGCCTTAGTCAATCACAGTTCTCCGATTTTTTTCCTCCGAAACTGGTGAAAACAAGTGAATTTTAGCCTAAAAAACTGGGTTGGCAGGCTTCGCCCTTCCTCATTTCTAGAGGTCAAAAAGAGCGTCGATTTGGTAAATTATAGGCCCAGCAACAATTTCTAGAACAAAAGTTATGGCCTTATTCAGTCATAGTTCTCTGATTTTTTTCCTCTGAAACTGATGAAAACATGTGAATTTTGGCCTAAAAAATTTTTTTGGCAGGCTTCGCCCTTCCTCGTTTGTAGAGCTCGGAAAGAGCTTTGATTTCGTATATTATAGGCCCAGCAACGATTTCGGGATCAAAATTTATGGCCTTACTCAGTCACAATTCTCTTATTTTTATCCTCTGAAACTGATGAAAACAAGTGAAGTTTGGCCTAAAAAATTGAGTTGGCGGGCTTTGCACTGTGTCATTTGTAGAGCACAAAAAGTGCTTCGATTTGGTATATTATAGGCCAAGCAGCAATTTCTGGATCAAAAGTTATGGCCGTGTTCAGTCACAGTTCTCCAATTTTTTTCCTCCAAAAGTTATGAAAACAAGTGAATTTTGGCCTAAACAATTGGGTTTGCGTGTTTTGCCCGACATCATTTGTAGAGCTCAAAAAGAGCTTCGATTTGGTATATTATAGTCCGAGTAACGATTTCTGGATCAAAAGTTATGGCCATATTCAATAACAGTTCTCCAATTTTTTGCCTTCGAAACTGATGAAAACAAGTGAATTTTGGCAAAAAAAATTGGGTTGGCGGGCTTCGCCTGCTTCTTTTGTAGAGCTCAAAAAGAGCTTCGATTTGGTATACTGTTGGCCCAGCAACGATTTCTGGATCAAAAGTTATGGCCGTCTTCAGTCACAATTCTCTGATTTTTTTCCTCCGAAACTGTAGAAAACAAGTGAATTTTGGCCTAAAAAATTGGGATGACGGGCTTCCTCCTGCCTCATTGGTAGAGCTCGAAAAGTGCTTTTAATTGGTATATTATAGGCCAGCAATGATCTCTGGATCAAAAGTTATGGCCGTATTTAGTAACAGTTCTTCGATTTTATTCCTCGGAAACTGATGAAAACAAGTGAATTTTGGCCTAAAAAATTTGGTTGGTGGCCATTGCCCTTCCTCATTTGTGGAGCTCAAAAAGAGCTGGTATATTATAGGCCCAGCAACGATTTCTGGATCTAAAGTTATGGCCTTATGCAGTCATAGTTCTCTGATTTTTTTCCTCCGAAACTTGTGAAAACAAGTGAATTTTGGCCTAAAAAAATGGGTTGGCAGGCTTCGCCCTTCCACCTTTCTATAAGTCGAAAAGTGCTTTGAATTGGTATATTATAGGCCAGCAATGATTTTTGGATCAAAAGTTATGGCCGTATTCAGTCACAGTTCTCCAATTTTTTTCCTCCGAAACTGATGAAAACAAGTGAATTTTTGCCTAAAAAATTGGGTTGGCGGGCTTTACCCTTCCTCGTTTCTAGAGTTCAAAAAGAGCTGCGATTTGGTATATTATAGGCCCAGCAACGATTTCTGGATCAAAAGTTATGGCCGTATTAAGTCACAGTTCTCAAATTTTTTTCCTCCGAAACTGATTAAAACAAGTGAATTTTGGCCTAAAAAAATGGGTTGGCAGGCTTCGCCCTTACTCATTTCTAGAGGTCAAAAACAGCGTCGATTTTGTAAATTATAGGCCCAGCAACAATTTCTAGAACAAAAGTTATGGGCTTATTCTGTTATAGTTCTCTGACCTTATTCCTATGAAACTGATGAAAACAAGAGAATTTTGGCCTAAAAAATTGTGTTGGCGGGCTTCATCCTGCCTCATTTGTAGAGCTCGAAAAGAGCATCGATTTGGTTTATTATAAGCCCAGCAACGATTTCTGGATCAAACGTTTTGGCCTTATTCAGTCACTATTCTCTAATGTTTTTCCTCCGAAACTAATGAAAACAAGTGAATTTTGGCATAAAAAATTGAGTTGGCGGGCTTTGCCCTGTCTCATTTGTAGTGCTCGAAAAGTGCTTCGATTTGGTATATTATAGGCCAGGCAACGATTTCTGGATCAAAAGTTATCACCGTATTCAGTCACAGTTCTCCAATTTTTTTCCTCCGAAACTGATGAAAACAAGTGAATTTTGGCCTAAACAATTGTGTTGGCGGGCTTCGCCCTGCCTCATTTGTAGAGCTCGAAAAGAGCTTCGATTTGGTATATTATAGGCCGAGTAACGATTTCTGGATCAAAAGTTATGGTCGTATTCAGTACCAGTTCTCCGATTTTTGGCCTTCAAAACTGATGAAAACAAGTGATTTTTTGCAAAAAAAAATTGGGTTGGCGGGCTTCGTCCTTTTGTAGAGCTCAGAAAGAGCTTCGATTTGGTATACTATTGGCCCAGCAACGATTTCTGGATCAAAGGTTATGGCTGTCTTCAGTCACAATTCTCCGATTTTTTTCCTCCGAAAATGGTGAAAACAAGTGAATTTTGGCCTAAAAAAATGGGTTGGCAGGCGTCGCCCTTCCTCCTTTCTATAGGTCGAAAAGAGCTTCTATTTTGTAAATTATAGGCCCAGCAACGATTTCTGGAACCTAAATTATGGCCTTATTTAGTCATAGTTCTCTGATTTTTTTCCTCCGAAACTGATGAAAACAAGTGAAGTTTGGCCTAAAAAATTGGTTTGGCAGGCTTCGCCCTGTCTCATTTGTAAAGCTCGAAAAGTGCTTCGATTTGGTATGTAGGATCTAGTTGTGATTTATAGATGAAAAATCATTTGAGCAACAACAACATTGTAGGCCGAATTTTAAAAAAAATTTATCATATCCATTTAATTCTAAATTAAACGTAAACCACAACGATAGATACATGCATGATATATGTTTATAGACAAAGGATTAGAATAATACACATACCTTTGTGACGATTGAATTAAATGACCGCAAGGATCTTGTCTCACTATCTCACGTTCCGAGATGGAGAATTGCCGTGAAACAAGATCGTTGATCTATCGATACGATCACACCAAAAACCACTCGTTGATTCAAGGCTATGACTCTATGGTATTTGGGATGAGAGAGTGGGCTCTTTTTCAAAAACATAAGGAAACAATTTTCGTTCTATTTTGTCTCTAAAATCCGGCCACCCTAGGAGAGAAAAGTGTGTGATATTTTTTCTTCTCAAAAACTCATTGTTAGGGTTTTCAATAAATATCCTTATATAGGAGGAAATTCAAAAACTCAAACCCTAGATGGGATTTTCGAATTTCCCCTTCACCCTTGGATTAAAATCCGAAAATCCCTACATGGCTAGGGATTTCCGAATTTTTCTTCCCCTTTTGGAGCAAAATTCGAAATCCTCTTATGGCAAGGGATTTCCAAATTTTTCCAAAACAATATCAACTTTCTCTCTCCTTTAGTTGCCAAATAAAATCATGTTTAAATTTTATTTTGAATTTTAAATTAATCACTATTAATTTCAAAATTCAAAATTTGTTCCTTTCTTTTTTCAATTATCAAATAAATGAAAAATAACATAATGAATTTTAAACATAATTATATAACAAAACATCAGTTTCTATTTTCCCATTTATCAGAGCTAGCCTTAAGACCGAATGGACCCACATGAACAAAGCTATGGAATTACAATATTCGACTAACTAATCCCAATAAGTTATCGACATATTTAATTCCGACATCACACAACTCCACTAAAAGTTCGATGACGAATAATCTCTCGATTCATGTGCACTATTTTTTCTAATGGTGTTGATACAATTTATCACACGGTCCACAGTGTAAATGCATTATTATCCTTCGTAAATATCAGTGATCAGAATGGTATAAAATATTACCGTTTTACCATTCCAATCATTATTTCCTCAACTCCTTTATATGACTGTGAATAAGAAAGACATATGTTCGTAAGATGTCTCGCACATGTCACGATGTCTTAATCAATGAATATCATCATTGAATACCAAGCCTGGTTTATTTATTCACACACCCGTCAATAAAGCATGAGGTGATATTATTTCTTACGAATTCCATATCTGTGAATCACATAACTCCAACTCAATAATGTCATGACCCCAATGACCGTGATGTTGTTCAAAAACTGTGAACTAATCTCATTGGTGAATCAAAGATCATGAGATATTAAGTTGAGCTATGCATTCACTTCAGGATTAAGATAATTATACAAATATACTTAAGTTGTGATAATTAGGTTTAGAGTTGTGTACACGGTTTTTACTCTAACCTAATCAGTCATATGGTCTATTCAACATGTTGCGAGCATGTCTAGATCAACCACAGAGTCCAACTCCCATGCCCTGAGACCAGCATCACATGGTTCGATCTAACAGTCATAATCGGATTCGATTGCCCAATCAATCCTAAGAATGCGAATATTTATTTTAAACTATATCAGAAGAGTTTGTTCGGCAGGGTTCCCCTGACTCTTCTTTCGTCGGCAACAGTCTATGGACTAAGCAATATCACTAACACTCTTGAGTATGTGTCAAAACATAACTTTATTTCATTTTATAAAATCAGCAAAAACAATAATGTTTGACATTTGTCATTTCACCAATAACAAATTACATCCCACTTTATGGACACATTTCCAACATGGTATACTATAGGCCCAGCAACGATTTCTGGATCAAAAATTATGGCCGTCTTCAGTCACAATTCTCTCACTTTTTTCCTCCGTAACTGATGACAACAAGTGAATTTTGTTCTAAAAATTTGGGATGGCGGGCTTCATCCCGCCTCAATGGTAGAGCTCGAAAAGTGCTTTTAATTGGTATATTATAGGCCTGCAATGATTTCTGGATCAAAAGTTATGGCCGTATTCAGTCATAGTTCTCCGATTTTTTTCCTCCGAAACTGATGAAAACAAGTTAATTTTTGCCTAAAAAATTGGGTTGGTGGGCTTTGCCCTTCCTCATTTCTAGAGCTCGAAAAGAGCTGCGATTTGGTATATTATAGGCCTAGCAATGATTTCAGGATCAAAAGTTATGGCCTAATTCAATCACAGTTCTGTAATTTTTTTCCTCCGAAACTGATGAAAACAAGTGAATTTTGGCATAAAAAATTGGGTTGGCGGGCTTCGCCCTGCCTCATTTGTAGAGCTCGAAAAGAGCTTTGATTTGGTATAATATAGGCCTAGCAACGATTTCTGGATCAAAAGTTATGGCCTTATTCAGTCACTGTTCTCCAATTTTTTTTCTTCTGAAACTGATGAAAACAAGTGAATTTTGGCCAAAAAAATTAGGATCCCGGGCTTCATCCTTCCTCATTTGTAGAGCTCGAAAAGTGCTTTGAATTGGTATATTATAGGCCCGGCAACGATTTTTGGATCAAACGTTATTGTCGTATTCAGTCACAGTTGTCAGATTTTTTTTCCTCCGAAACTGATGAAAAAAAGTAACTTTTGGCAAAAGTAATTAGGTTGGCGGGCTGCGCCCTGCCTCTTTTGTAGAGCTAGAAAAGAGCTTCGATTTGGTATACCATAGGCCCAGCAACGATTTCTAGATCAAAAGTTATGGCCTTATTCAGTCACAGTTCTCTAATTTTTTTCCTCCGAAACAGATGAAAACAAGTGAATTTGGTCATAAAAAATTGGGTTGGCGGGCATCGCCCTGCCTCAATTGTAGAGCTCGAAAAGAGCTTCGATTTGGTATAATATAGGCCCATCAACGATTTCTGGATCAAAAGTAATGGCCTTATTTAGTCACAGATCTCTTATTTTTTTTCCTCTGAAACTTATGAAAACAGGTGAATTTTTGCCATAAAAATTGGGATTCCGGGCTTCGTCGTGCGTCATTTTTAGAGTTCGAAAAGTGCTTTGAATTGGTATATTATAGGCCCAACAACGATTTCTGGATCAAACGTTATTGCCGTATTCAGTCACAGTTGTCAGATTTTTTTCCTCCGAAACTGATGAAAACAAGTGAATTTTCGCAAAAATAATTAGGTTGGCGGGCTGCGCCCTGCATCTTTTGTAGCGCTCGAAAAGAGCTTCGATTTGGTATACAATAGGCCCAGCAATGATTTCTAGATCAAAAGTTATGGCCTTATTCAGTCACAGTTCTCTAATTTTTTTCCTCCGAAACTGATGAAAATAAGTGAATTTTGGCATAACAAATTGGGTTGGCGGGCATCTCCCAGCCTCATTTGAAGAGCTCGAAAAGAGCTTCAATTTGGTATAATATAGGCCCATCAACGATTTGTACATCAAAAGTAATGGCCTTATTCAGTCACAACACTCTTATTTTTTTTCCTCTGAAACTGATGAAAACAAGTGAATTTTTGCCATAAAAATTGGGATTCCGGGCTTCGTCCTGCGTCATTTGTAGAGCTCGAAAAGTGCTTCGAATTGGTATATTATAGGCCCAGGAACGATTTCTAGATCAAAGGTTATGGCTGTATTCAGTCACAGTTCTCTAATTTTTTTTCCTCTGAAACTGATGAAAAGAAGAGAATTTTGGCATAAAAAATTGGGTTGGCGGGCGTCGCCATGCCTCATTTGTAGAGCTCAAAAAGAGCTTCGATTTGGTATATTACAGGCCAAGCAATGATTTCTGGATCAAAAGTTATGGCGCAATTCAATCACTGTTCTCTAATTTTTTTCCTCCGAAACTGATGAAAACAAGTGAATTTTGGCATAAAAAATTGGGTTGGCAGGCCTCGCCCTGCCTCATTTGTAGAGCTCGAAAAGAGCTTCGATTTGGTATAATATAGGCCCAGCAACGATTTCTGGATGAAAACTTATGGCCTTATTCAGTCACTGTTCTCCAATTTTTATCTTCTGAAACTGATGAAAACAAGTGAATTTTGGCCAAAAAAATTTGGATCCCGGGCTTCATCCTTCCTCATTTGTAGAGCTCGAAAAGTGCTTTGAATTGGTATATTATAGGCCCGGCAACGATTTCTGGATCAAACGTTATTGCCGTCTTCAGTCACAGTTGTCAGATTTTTTTTCCTCCGAAACTGATGAAAACAAGTGAATTTTGCCAAAAATAATTAGGTTGGCGGGCTGCGCCCTGCCTCTTTTGTAAAGCTCGAAAAGAGCTTCGATTTGGTATACCATAGGCCCAGCAATGATTTCTAGATCAAAAGTTATGGCCTTATTCAGTCACAGTTCTCTAAATTTTTTCCTCCGAAACTGATGACAACAAGTGAATTTGGTCATAAAAAATTGGGTTGGCGGGCATCGCCCTGCCTCATATTTAGAGCTCGAAAAGAGCTTCAATTTGGTATAATATAGGCCCATCAACGATTTCTGGATCAAAAGTAATGGCCTTATTCAGTCACATATCTCTTATTTTTTTTCCTCTGAAACTTATGAAAACAGGTCAATTTTTGCCATAAAAATTAGGATCCCGGGCTTCGTCCTGCGTCATTTCTAGAGCTCGAAAAGTGCTTTGAATTGGTATATTTTATGCCCAGGAACGATTTCTGGATCAAAGGTTATGGCCGTATTCAGTCACAGTTCTCTGATTTTTTTCCTCTGAAACTGATGAAAACAAGAGAATTTTGGCATAAAAAATTGGGTTGGTGGGCTTCGCCATTCCTCATTTGTAGAGCTCGAAAAGAGCTTCGATTTGGTATATTATAGGCCAAGAAATGATTTCTGGATCAAAAGTTATGGCCGTATTCAGTCACAATTTATCGATTTTTTTCATGCAAATCTAATGAAAATAATTGAATTTTGGCCTAAAAAATTGGGTTGGCGGATTTCGCCACGCCATATTTGTATAGCTCGAAAAGAGCTTTGATTTGGTATATTATAGGCCCGGCAAGGATTTCTGAATCAAGAGTTATGGCCGTATTCAATCGCAGTTTTTTGATTTTTTTTCCTCCAAATCTGAAGAAAACAAGTGAATTTTGGCGTAAAAAATTGATTTGGTTGATTTCGCCCCACCATATTTGTAGAGCTCGAAAAGAGCTTCGATTTGGTATATTATAGGCCCATAACGATTTCTGCATCAAGAGTTATGCCCGTATTCAATCGCAGTTTTTCGATTTTTTTCCTCCAAATCTGATGAAAATAAGTTAATTTTGGCCTAAAAAATTGATTTTCGGATTTCGCCCCGCCAAATTTGTAGAGCTCGAAAAGAGCTTCGATTTGGTATATTATAGGCCCGGCAACGATTTATGGATCAAAAGTTATGGCTGTATTAGGTCACAGTTTTTTGATTATTTTTCCTCCAAATCTGATGAAAACAAGTGAATTTTCGCCTAAAAAATTGGGTTGGTGGATTTCGCCCAACCATATTTGTAAAGCTCGAAAAGAGCTTTGATTTGGTATATTATACGCCCAGTAAGGATTTTCGGATCAAGAGTTATGGCCTTATTCAGTCACAGTTTTTTGATTTTTTTTCCTCCAAAATTGATGAAAACAAGTGATATTTGGCCTAAAACTTGATTTTGCGGATTTCACCCTGCTATATTTGTAGAGCTCAAACAGAGCTTCGATTTGGTATATTATAGGCCCAACAACGATTTCAGGATCAAGAGTTATGGCCGTATTCAGTCACCGTTTTTCGATTTTTTTACTCCAAATCTGATGAAAACAAGTGAATTTTGGCATAAAAAATTGATTTGGCGGATTTCGCCCCGCCATATTTGTAGAGCTCGAAAAGAGCTTCAATTTGGTATATTATAGTCCCAGCAACGATTTCTGGATCAAGAGTTATGGCCGTATTCAATCATAGTTTTTCGATTTTTTTTCCTCCAAATATGATGAAAATAAGTGAATTTTGGCCTAAAAAATTGGGCAGGCGGATGTCGCCTCGCCATATTTGTAGAGATCGAAAAGAGCTTCGATTTGGTATATTATAGGCCCAGCAACGATTTCTGGATCAAGAGTTATGGCCGTATTCGATCACAGTTTTTCGATTTTTTTTCCTCCAAATCTGATGAAAACAAGTGAATTTTGGCATAAAAAATTGATTTGGCGGATTTCGCCCCGCCATATTTGTAGAGCTCGAAAAGAGCTTCGATTTCGTATATTATAGTCCCAGCAACGATTTCTGAATCAAGAGTTTTGGTTGTATTAAGTCACAGTTCTTTGATTATTTTTCCTCCAAATCTGATGAAAACAAGTGAATTTTGGCCTAAACAATTGGGTGTGCAGATTTCGCCCCACCAGATTTGTAGAGCTCGAAAAGAGCTTCGATTTGGTATATTATAGTCCCAGCAACGATTTCTGCATCAAGAGTTATGGCCGTATTCAATCACAGTTTTTTGATTTTTTTTCCTCCAAATCTGATGAAAACAAGTGAATTTTCTTCTAAAAAATTGGGTTCGCGGATTTCGCCCCACCAGATTTGTAGAGCTCGAAAAGAGGTTCAATTTGGTATATTATAGTCCCAGCAACGATTTCTGGATCAAGAGTTATGGCCGTATTCAATCACAGTTTTTTGATTTTTTTTCCTCCAAATATGATGAAAACAAGTGAATTTTGGACTAAAAAATTGGGCAGGCGGATTTGCCCCGCCATAATTGTAGAGATCGAAAAGAGCTTCGATTTGGTATATTATAGGCCCAACAACGATTTCTGGATCAAGAGTTATGGCCGTATTCGATCACAGTTTTTTGATTTTTTTTCCTCCAAATCTGATGAAAACAAGTGAATTTTGGCGTAAAAAATAGATTTGGCAGATTTTGCCACGCTATTTGTAGAGCTCGAAAAGAGCTTCGATTTGGTATATTATAGGCCCGGCAACGATTTCTGAATCAATAGTTATGGCCGTATTGAATCACAGTTTTTTGATTTTTTTCCTAAAAATCTGATGAAAATAAGTTAATTTTGGCCTAAAAAATTGGGTTGGCGGATTTCGCCCCACTATATTTGTAGAGGTCGAAAAGAGCTTTGATTTGGTATATTATAGGCCCAGCAACGATTTTTGAATCAAGAGTTATGGCCGTATTCAGTCACAGTTTTTTAATTTTTTTCCTCCAAATCTGATGAAAACAAGTTAATTTTGGCATAAAAAATTGGGCAGGCGGATTTCGCCCCGCCATATTTGTAGAGCTCAAACAGAGCTTCGATTTGGTATTCTATTGGCCCAACAATGATTTCTGGATCAAGAGTTATGGCCGTATTCAATCACAGTTTTTCGATTTTTTTTCTTCCAAATCTGATGAAAATAAGTTAATTTTGGCCTAAAAAATTGGGTTGGCGGATTTCGCCCCGCTATATTTGTAGAGGTCGAAAAGAGCTTTGATTTGGTATATTATAGGCCCAGCAACGAATTCTGAATCAAGAGTTATGGCCGTATTCAGTCACAATTTTTCGATTTTTTTAATCCAAATCTGATGAAAACAAGTTAATTTTTGCCTAAAAAATTGGGCAGGCGGATTTCGCCCCTCCATATTTGTAGAGCTCGAATAGAGCTTCGATTTGGTATATGATACGCCTAGCAACGATTTCTAGATCAAGAGTTATGGCCGTATTCAATCACAGTTTTTCGATTTTTTTTCCTCCAAATCTGATGAAAACAAGTGAATTTTGGCGTAAAAAATTGATTTGGCGGATTTCGCCCCGTAAATAGTAGAGCTCGAAAAGAGCTTCGATTTGGTATATTATGGGCCCGGCAACGATTTCTGAATCAACAGTTACGGCCGTATTCAATCACAGTTTTTTGATTTTTTTCCTAAAAATCTGATGAAAATAAGTTAATTTTGGCCTAAAAAATTGGGTTGGCGGATTTCGCCCCGCTATATTTGTAGAGGACGAAAAGAGCTTTGATTTGGTATATTATAGGCCCAGCAACGATTTTTGAATCAAGAGTTATGGCCGTATTCAGTCACAGTTTTTTAATTTTTTTCCTCCAAATCTGATGAGAACAAGTTAATTTTGGCCTAAAAAATTGGGCGGGTGGATTTCGCCCCGCCATATTTGTAGAGCTCAAACAGAGCTTCGATTTGGTATTCTATTGGCCCAGCAACGATTTCTGGATCAAGAGTTATGGCCGTATTCAATCACAGTTTTTCGATTTATTTTCTTCCAAATCTGATGAAAATAAGTTAATTTTGGCCTAAAAAATTGGGTTGGCGGATTTCGCACCGCTATATTTGTAGAGGTCGAAAAGAGCTTTGATTTGGTATAATATAGGCCCAGCAACGAATTCTGAATCAAGAGTTATGGCCGTATTCAGTCACAATTTTTCGATTTTTTTCATCCAAATCTGATGAAAACAAGTTAATTTTTGCCTAAAAAATTGGGCAGGCGGATTTCGCCCCGCCATATTTTTTGAGCTCGAAAAGAGCTTCAATTTGGTATATTATAGTCCTAGCAACGATTTCTGGATCAAGAGTTATGGCCGTATTGAATCACAGTTTTTCAATTTTTTTTCCTCCAAATATGATGAAAACAAGTGAATTTTGGCCTAAAAATTTGGGCAGGCGGATTTCGCCCCACCATATTTGTAGAGATCAAAAAGAGCTTCGATTTGGTATATTATAGTCCTAGCAACAATTTCTGGATCAAGAGTTATGGCTGTATTTAATCACAGTTTTTAAATTTTTTTCTTCCAAATCTGATGAAAACAGGTGAATTTTCGCATAAAAAATTGATTTGGGGGATTTCGGCCCGCCATATTTGTAGAGCTCGAAAAGAGCTTCGATTTGGTATATTATAGGCCTAGCAACGATTTCTGGATCAAGAGTTATGGTCGCATTCAATCACAGTTTTTCGATTTTTTTTCCTCCAAATTTGATGAAAATAAGTTAATTTTGGCCAAAAAAATTGGGTTGGCGGATTTCGACCCGCTATATTTCTAGAGGTCGAAAAGAGCTTTTATTTGGTATATTATAGGCCCAGCAACGAATTCTGAATCAAGAGTTATGGCCGTATTCAGTCACAGTTTTTCAATTTTTTTCATCCAAATCTGATGAAAACAAGTTAATTTTGGCCTAAAAAATTGGGCAGCGGATTTCGCCCCGCCATATTTGTAGAGCTCGAAAAGAGCTTCGATTTGGTATATTATAGACCGAGCAACGATTTTTGGATCAAGAGTTATGGCCGTATTCAATCACAGTTTTTCGATTTTTTTCCTCCAAATCTGATGAAAACAAGTGAATTTTGGCGTAAAAAATTGATTTGGCGGATTTCGCCCCGCCAAATTTGTAGAGATCGAAAAGTGCTTCGATTTGGTATACTATAGGCCGAGCAACGATTTTTGGATCAAGAGTTATGGCCGTATTCAATCACAGTTTTGCGATTTTTTTTCCTCCAAATCTTATGAAAACAAGTGAATTTCGGTGTAAAAAATTGATTTGGCGGATTTCGCCCAGCTATATTTGTAGAGCTCGAAAAGAGCTTCGATTTGGTGTACTATAGGCCCGGCAACGATTTCTGAATCAAGAGTTATGGCCGTATTCAATCACAGTTTTGCGATTTTTTTGCTCAAAATCTGGTGAAAATAAGTTAATTTCTGCCTAAAAAATAGGGTTGGCGGATTTCGCCCCGCTATATATGTGGAGGTCGAAAAGAGCTTTGATTTGGTATATTATAGGCCCAGCAACGAATTCTGAATCAAGAGTTATGGCCGTATTCAGTCACAGTTTTTTGATTTTTTTCCTCCAAATCTGATGAAAACAAGTTAATTTTGGCCTAAAAAATTGGGCAGGCAGATTTCGCCCCGCCATATTTCTAGAGCTAGAACAGAGCTTCGATTCGGTATACTATTGCCCCAGCAACGATTTCTGGATCAAGAGTTATGGCCGTCTTCAATCATAGTTTTTCAATTTTTTTTCCTCCAAATCTGATGAAAATAAGTTAATTTTGGCCTAAAAAATTGGGTTGGCGGATTTCCCCCCGCTATATTTGTAGAGGTCGAAAAGAGCTTTGATTTGGTATATTATAGGCCCAGCAACGAATTCTGAATCAAGAGTTATGGCCGTATTCAGTCACAGTTTTTCAATTCTTTTCATCCAAATCTGATGAAAACAAGTTAATTTTGGCCTAAAAAATTGGGCAGGCGGATTTCGCCCCGCCATATTTGTAGAGCTCGAACAGAGCTTCGATTTGGTATACTATAGGCCCAGCAACGTTTTCTGGATTAAGAGTTATGGGCGTATTCAATCACAGTTTTTCGATTTTTTTTTCTCCAAATCTGATGAAAACATGTGAATTTTGGCGTAAAAAATTGATTTGGCGGATTTCGCCCCGCCATATTTGTAGAGCTCGAAAAGAGCTTCGATTTGGTATATTATAGGCCGAGCAACGATTTCTGAATCAAGAGTTATGGCCGTATTCATTAACTGTTTTTCGATTTTTTTCCTCCAAATCTGATGAAAATAAGTTAATTTTGGCCTAAAAAATTGGGCAGGCGGATTTCGCCCCGCCATATTTGTAGAGCTCGAATAGAGCTTCGATTTGGTATACTATAGGCCCAGCAACGATTTCTGGATCAAGAGTTATGGCCGTATTCAATCATAGTTTTTCGATTTTTTTTCCTCCAAATCTGATGAAAATAAGTTAATTTTGGACTAAAAAATTGGGTTGGCGGATTTCGCCCCGCTATATTTGTAGAGGTCGAAAAGAGCTTTGATTTGGTATATTATAGGCCCAGCAACGAATTCTGAATCAAGAGTTATGGCCGTATTCAGTCACAGTTTTTTGATTTTATTCCTCCAAATCTGATGAAAACAAGTTAATTTTGGCCTAAAAAATTGGGCAGGCGGATTTCGCCCCGCCATATTTCTAGAGCTCGAACAGAGCTTCGATTCGGTATACTATTGCCCCAGCAACGATTTCTGGATCAAGAGTTATGGCCGTCTTCAATCATAGTTTTTCAATTTTTTTTCCTCCAAATCTGATGAAAATAAGTTAATTTTGGCCTAAAAAATTGGGTTGGCGGATTTCCCCCCGCTATATTTGTAGAGGTCGAAAAGAGCTTTGATTTGGTATATTATAGGCCCAGCAACGAATTCTGAATCAAGAGTTATGGCCGTATTCAGTCACAGTTTTTCAATTCTTTTCATCCAAATCTGATGAAAACAAGTTAATTTTGGCCTAAAAAATTGGGCAGGCGGATTTCGCCCCGCCATATTTGTAGAGCTCGAACAGAGCTTCGATTTGGTATACTATAGGCCCAGCAACGTTTTCTGGATTAAGAGTTATGGGCGTATTCAATCACAGTTTTTCGATTTTTTTTTCTCCAAATCTGATGAAAACATGTGAATTTTGGCGTAAAAAATTGATTTGGCGGATTTCGCCCCGCCATATTTGTAGAGCTCGAAAAGGGCTTCGATTTGGTATATTATAGGCCGAGCAACGATTTCTGAATCAAGAGTTATGGCCGTATTCATTAACTGTTTTTCGATTTTTTTCCTCCAAATCTGATGAAAATAAGTTAATTTTGGCCTAAAAAATTGGGCAGGCGGATTTCGCCCCGCCATATTTGTAGAGCTCGAATAGAGCTTCGATTTGGTATACTATAGGCCCAGCAACGATTTCTGGATCAAGAGTTATGGCCGTATTCAATCATAGTTTTTCGATTTTTTTTCCTCCAAATCTGATGAAAATAAGTTAATTTTGGACTAAAAAATTGGGTTGGCGGATTTCGCCCCGCTATATTTGTAGAGGTCGAAAAGAGCTTTGATTTGGTATATTATAGGCCCAGCAATGAATTCTGAATCAAGAGTTATGGCCGTATTCAGTCACAGTTTTTCGATTTTTTTCCTCCAAATCTGATGAAAACAAGTTAATTTTGGCCTAAAAAATTGGGCAGGCGGATTTCGCCCCACCATATTTGTAGAGCTCGAACAGAGCTTCAATGTGGTATACTATAGGCCCAACAACGATTTCTGGATCAAGTGTTATGGCCGTATTCAATCACAGTTTTTACATTTTTTTTCCACCAAATCGGATGAAAATAAGTTAATTTTGGCCTAAAAAATTGGGATGGCGGATTTTGCCCCGCTATATTTGTAGAGCTCGAAAAGAGGTTCAATTTGGTATATTATAGTCCCAGCAACGATTTCTAAATCAAGATTATGGCCGTATTCATTAACAGTTTTTTGATTTTTTTCCTCCAAATCTGATGAAAATAAGTTAATTTTGGCCTAAAAAATTGGGCAGGCGGATTTTGCCCCGCCATATTTGTAGAGCTCGAATAGAGCTTCAATTTGGTATACTATAGGCCCAGCAACGATTTCTGGATCAAGAGTTATGGCCGTATTCAATCACAGTTTTTACATTTTTTTTCCACCAAATCTGATGAAAATAAGTTAATTTTGGCCTAAAAAATTGGGAAGGCGGATTTTGCCCCGCTATATTTGTAGAGGTCGAAAAGAGCTTTGATTTGGTATATTATAGGGCCAGCAACGAATTCTGAATCAAGAGTTATGGCCGTATTCATTCACAGTTTGTCGATTTTTTTCCTCCAAATCTGATGAAAACAAGTTAATTTTAGACTAAAAAATTGGGCAGGCGGATGTCGCCCCGCCATATTTGAAGAGGTCAGACAGAGCTTCTATTTGGTATACCATAGGCCCAGCAACGATTTCTGGATCAAGAGTTATGGCCGTATTCAATCACAGTTTTTCTATTTTTTTTCCTCCAAATCTGATGAAAACAAGTGAATTTTGGCGTAAAAAATTGAGTTGGCGGATTTCGCCGTGCCATATTTGTAGAGCTCCAAAAGAGCTTCGATTTGTTAAACTCTAGGCCTAGCAACGATTTTTGGATCAAGAGTTATGGCTGTATTCAATCACAGTTTTTCGATTTTTTTCCTCCAAATCTGATGAAAACAAGTGAATTTTGGCGTAAAAAATTGATTTGGCGGATTTCGCCCCGATATATTTGTAGAGCTCGAAAAGTGCTTCGATTTGGTATACTATAGGCCCGGCAACGATTTCTGAATCAAGAGTTATGGCCGTATTCAATCACAGTTTTGCAATTTTTTTGCTCAAAATCTGGTGAAAATAAGTTAATTTCTGCCTAAAAAATCGGGTTGGCGGATTTCGCCCCACTATATTTGTGGAGGTCGAAAAGAGCTTTAATTTGGTATATTATAGGCCCAGCAACGAATTCTGAATCAAGAGTTATGGCCGTATTCAGTCACAGTTTTTTGATTTTTTTCCTCCAAATCTGATGAAAACAAGTTAATTTTGGCCTAAAAAATTGGGCAGGCGGATTTCGCCCTGCCATATTTCTAGAGCTCGAACAGTGCTTCGATTCGGTATACTATTGGCCCAGCAACGATTTCTGGATCAAGAGTTATGGCCGTATTCAATCACAGTTTTTCAATTTTTTTTCCTCCAAATCTGATGAAAATAAGTTAATTTTGGCCTAAAAAATTGGGTTGGCGGATTTCCCCCCGCTATATTTGTAGAGGTCGAAAAGAGCTTTGATTTGGTATATTATAGGCCCAGCAACGAATTCTGAATCAAGAGTTATGGCCGTATTCAGTCACAGTTTTTCAATTTTTTTCATCCAAATATGATGAAAACAAGTTAAATTTGGCCTAAAAAAATGGGCAGGCAGATTTCGCCCCGCCATATTTGTAGAGCTCGAACAGAGCTTCGATTTGGTATGCTATAGGCCCAGCAACGTTTTCTGGATTAAGAGTTATGGGCGTATTCAATCACAGTTTTTCGATTTTTTTTCCTCCAAATCTGATGAAAACAAGTGAATTTTGGCGTAAAAAATTGATTTGGCGGATTTCGCCCCGCCATATATGTAGAGCTCGAAAAGAGCTTCGATTTGGTATACTATAGGCCGAGCAACGATTTCTGAATCAAGAGTTATGGCAGTATTCATTAACTGTTTTTCGATTTTTTTCCTCCAAATCTGATGAAAATAAGTTAATTTTGGCCTAAAAAATTCGGCAGGCGGATTTCGCCCCGCCATATTTGTAGAGCTCGAATAGAGCTTCGATTTGGTATACTATAGGCCCAGCAACGATTTCTGGATCAAGAGTTATGGCCGTATTCAATCATAGTTTTTCGATTTTTTTTCCTCCAAATCTGATGAAAATAAGTTAATTTTGGACTAAAAAATTGGGTTGGCGGATTTCGCCCCGCTATATTTGTAGAGGTCGAAAAGAGCTTTGATTTGGTATATTATAGGCCCAGCAATGAATTCTGAATCAAGAGTTATGGCCGTATTCAGTCACAGTTTTTCGATTTTTTTCCTCCAAATCTGATGAAAACAAGTTAATTTTGGCCTAAAAAATTGGGCAGGCGGATTTCGCCCCACCATATTTGTAGAGCTCGAACAGAGCTTCAATGTGGTATACTATAGGCCCAACAACGATTTCTGGATCAAGAGTTATGGCCGTATTCAATCACAGTTTTTACATTTTTTTTCCACCAAATCGGATGAAAATAAGTTAATTTTGGCCTAAAAAATTGGGATGGTGGATTTTGCCCCGCTATATTTGTAGAGCTCGAAAAGAGGTTCAATTTGGTATATTATAGTCCCAGCAACGATTTCTAAATCAAGATTATGGCCGTATTCATTAACAGTTTTTTGATTTTTTTCCTCCAAATCTGATGAAAATAAGTTAATTTTGGCCTAAAAAATTGGGCAGGCGGATTTTGCCCCGCCATATTTGTAGAGCTCGAATAGAGCTTCAATTTGGTATACTATAGGCCCAACAACGATTTCTGGATCAAGAGTTATGGCCGTATTCAATCATAGTTTTTCGATTTTTTTTCCTCCAAATCTGATGAAAATAAGTTAATTTTGGCCTAAAAAATTGGGTTGGCGGATTTCGCCCCTCTATATTTGTAGAGGTCGAAAAGAGCTTGGATTTGGTATATTATAGGCCCAGCAATGAATTCTGAATCAAGAGTTATGGCCGTATTCAGTCACAGTTTTTCGATTTTTTTCCTCCAAATCTGATGAAAACAAGTTAATTTTGGCCTAAAAAATTGGGCAGGCGGATTTCACCCCACCATATTTGTAGAGCTCGAACAGAGCTTCGATTTGGTATACTATAGGCCCAGCAACGATTTCTGGATCAAGAGTTATGGCCGTATTCAATCACAGTTTTTACATTTTTTTTCCACCAAATCTGATGAAAATAAGTTAATTTTCGCCTAAAAAATTGGGAAGGCAGATTTTGCCCCGCTATATTTGTAGAGGTCGAAAAGAGCTTTGATTTGGTATATTATAGGCCCAGTAACGAATTCTGAATCAAGAGTTATGGCCGTATTCAGTCACAGTTTGTCGATTTTTTTCCTCCAAATCTGATGAAAACAAGTTAATTTTGGACTAAAAAATTGGGCAGGCGGATGTCGCCCCGCCATATTTGTAGAGCTCAGACAGAGCTTCTATTTTGTATACTATAGGCCCAGCAACGATTTCTGGATCAAGAGTTATGGCCGTATTCAATCACAGTTTTTCTATTTTTTTTCCTCCAAATCTGATGAAAACAAGTGAATTTTGGCGTAAAAAATTGAGTTGGCGGATTTCGCCGCGCCATATTTGTAGAGCTCCAAAAGAGCTTCGATTTTTTAAACTATAGGCCTAGCAACGATTTTTGGATCAAGAGTTATGGCTGTATTCAATCACAGTTTTTCAATTTCTTTGCTCCAAATATGATGAAAACAAGTGAATTTTGGCGTAAAAAATTGATTTGGCGGATTTCGCCCCGATTTATTTGTAGAGCTCAAAAAGTGCTTCGATTTGGTATACGATAGGCCCGGCAACGATTTCTGAATCAAGAGTTATGGCCGTATTCAATTACAGTTTTGCAATTTTTTTGCTCAAAATCTGGTGAAAATAAGTTAATTTCTGCCTAAAAAATCGGGTTGGCGGATTTCGCCCCACTATATTTGTGGAGGTCGAAAAGAGCTTTGATTTGGTATATTATAGGCCCAGCAACGAATTCTGAATCAAGAGTTATGGCCGTATTCAGTCACAGTTTTTTGATTTTATTCCTCCAAATCTGATGAAAACAAGTTAATTTTGGCCTAAAAAATTGGGCAGGCGGATTTCGCCCCGCCATATTTCTAGAGCTCGAACAGAGCTTCGATTCGGTATACTATTGGCCCAGCAACGATTTCTGGATCAAGAGTTATGGCCGTATTCAATCACAGTTTTTCAATTTTTTTTCCTCCAAATCTGATGAAAATAAGTTAATTTTGGCCTAAAAAATTGGGTTGGCGGTTTTCCCCCCGCTATATTTGTAGAGGTCGAAAAGAGCTTTGATTTGGTATATTATAGGCCCAGCAACGAATTCTGAATCAAGAGTTATGGCCGTATTCAGTCACAGTTTTTCGATTTTTTTCCTCCAAATCTGATCAAAACAAGTTAATTTTGGCCTAAAAAATTGGGCAGGCGGATTTCGCCCTGCCATATTTGTAGAGCTCAAACAGAGCTTCGATTTGGTATACTATAGGCCCAGCAACGATTTCTGGATCAAGAGTTATGGCCGTATTCAATCGCAGTTTTTCTATTTTTTTTCCTCCAAATCTGATGAAAACAAGTGAATTTTGGCGTAAAAAATTGATTCGGCGGATTTCGCCCCGCTATATTTGTACAGCTCAAAAAGAGCTTGGATTTGGTATATTATAGGCCCGGCAACGATTTCTGAATCAAGAGTTATAGCCGTATTCAATCACAGTTTTGCGATTTTTTTGCTCAAAATCTGGTGAAAATAAGTTAATTTCTGCCTAAAAAATTGGGTTGGCAGATTTCGCCCCGCTATATTTGTAGAGGTCGAAAAGAACTTTGATGTGGTATATTATAGGCCCAGCAACGAATTCTGAATCAAGACTTGTGGCCGTATTCAGTCACAGTTTTTCGATTTTTTCCCTCCAAATCTGATGAAAACAAGTTAATTTTGGCCTAAAAAATTGGGCAGGCGGATTTCGCCCCGCCATATTTGTAGAGCTCGAACAGAGCTTCGATTTGGTATACTATAGGCCCAGCAACGATTTCTGGATCAAGAGTTATGGCCGTATTCAATCACAGTTGTTTTTATTTTTTTTCCTCCAAATCTGATGAAAACAAGTGAATTTTGGCGTAAAAAATTGAGTTGGCGGATTTCGCCCCGCTATATTTGTAGAGCTCAAAAAGAGCTTCGATTTGGTATATTATAGGCCCGGCAACGATTCAGACAATCACAGTTTTGCGATTTTTTTGCTCAAAATCTGGTGAAAATAAGTTAATTTCTGCCTAAAAAATTGGGTTGGCAGATTTCGCCCCGCTATATTTGTAGAGGTCGAAAAGAACTTTGATTTGGTATATTATAGGCCCAGCAACGAATTCTGAATCAAGACTTATGGCCGTATTCAGTCACAGTTTTTCGATTTTTTTCCTCCAAGTCTGATGAAAACAAGTTAATTTTGGCCTAAAAAATTGGGCAGGCGGATTTCGCCCCGCCATATTTGTAGAGCTTGAACAGAGCTTCGATTTGGTATACTATAGGCCCACCAACGATTTCTGGATCAAGAGTTATGGCCGTATTCAATCACAGTTTTTTTTATTTTTTTTCCTCCAAATCTGATGAAAACAAGTGAATTTTGGCGTAAAAAATTGAGTTGGCGGATTTCGCCCCACTATATTTGTAGAGCTCAAAAAGAGCTTCGATTTGGTATATTATAGGCCCGGCAACGATTTCTGAATCAAGAGTTATGGCCGTATTCAATCACAGTTTTTTTTATTTTTTTTCCTCCAAATATGATGAAAACAAGTGAATTTTGGCGTAAAAAATTGAGTTGGCGGATTTCGCCCCGCTATATTTGTAGAGCTCGAACAGAGCTTCGATTTGGTATACTATAGGCCCAGCAACGATTTCTGGATCAAGAGTTATGGCCGTATTCAATCACAGTTTTTTTATTTTTTTTCCTCCAAATCTGATGAAAACAAGTGAATTTTGGCGTAAAAAATTGAGTTGGCGGATTTCGCCCCGCTATATTTGTAGAGCTCAAAAAGAGCTTCGATTTGGTATATTATAGGCCCGGCAACGATTTCTGAATCAAGAGTTATAGCCGTATTCAATCACAGTTTTGCGATTTTTTTGCTCAAAATCTGGTGAAAATAAGTTAATTTCTGCCTAAAAAATTGGGTTGGCAGATTTCGCCCCGCTATATTTGTAGAGGTCGAAAAGAACTTTGATTTGGTATATTATAGGCCCAGCAACGAATTCTGAATCAAGACTTATGGCCGTATTCAGTCATAGTTTTGCGATTTTTTTCCTCCAAGTATGATGAAAACAAGTTAATTTTGGCCTAAAAAATTGGGCAGGCGGATTTCGCCCCACCATATTTGTAGAGCTCGAACAGAGCTTCGATTTGGTATACTATAGGCCCAGCAACGATTTCTGGATCAAGAGTTATGGCCGTATTCAATCACAGTTTTTACATTTTTTTTTCCACCAAATCTGATGAAAATAAGTTAATTTTGGCCTAAAAAATTGGGATGGCGGATTTCGCCCCGGTATATATGTGGAGGTCGAAAAGAGCTTTGATTTGGTATATTATAGGCCCAGCAACGAATTCTGAATCAAGAGTTATGGCCGTATTCAGTCACAGTTTTTTGATTTTTTTCCTCCAAATCTGATGAAAACAAGTTAATTTTGGCCTAAAAAATTGGGCAGGCGGATTTCGCCCCGCCATATTTCTAGAGCTCGAACAGAGCTTCGATTCGGTATACTATTGGCCCAGCAACGATTTCTGGATCAAGAGTTATGGCCGTTGAATTGATAAGTGCACGAATTTGCACTTTTAATGTTCATAATTGTCAAATTATTTTGTCAAATTTGTGATTTCAATTTCAAATATTCCTAAATTTAGAGGATTTAATTTTAATTGAATTTATTTTATTTTTCAGGTTTTTGAAGAAAATAATTGAATTTGGGCTAGTTTACCAAGTAAAACCCAAAAGTTGAGCCCAAGAAAAGCCCAATCCAGCCCAAAGCCCATCAGCCCATCAGCTAGCCGAGCCAAGCCGAGAAGCCGCGAGCCGAGCCGAGGAGCCGCGAACCAGCTGCACCGCCACGTGTCGACCGCTGCGCACGCAGGCCGCGGGACCCAGGTTTCCTCCAGTTAGATCTCGCCACGCGTCCGGTGGGGTCCACCTGTCCCCTCGCCGACGCGCGCTTGGCGCGCACCGCAGCTCCCTCGCGCGAGTCTCCTCCACGCGCGCGTCACCCGGAGCTTCCTCTCTCTTCCGCGTGGGCCCCGCGTGCCAGAGTCCATCCAACCAGATCGTGACACGTGTCCCACTGCGTCAGTCTTCTGCAGCACGTTGTCCCGCGTTCCAGCTCCAGCCAATCAGAGGCCGCCACGTGTCCCACTTATGCAGTATGTCTTCCCGCGCGCGAATCCGCTTCCGCCACGTGTCCCACTTCGTCAGCCCTGTGCAGCACTTTCTCTCCCGCGCGCGAATGGCCAGCTGACACGTGTCCCACTCTTCAGAACGTGATGAATTTTCTCTACAATTAGGGATCCGGTTTTTACACTCTTAACACACCCAAAACTCTATAAATAGGATCATTACCAAAGTAATTAGAGGGGTTAGACATTATTTTTGAGAGCCTAAATTCTCACATATTTTCTTGTTCTTATTCTCATATTTTCTTTTTAGAATTTTATGGGAATTATGTACAAGTTAGGCTAGAGTATTTAGGTGAGGCTTGAGATGATCCTATATGTGTAGTGAATTTATTTGGATTTTCGATTCTCCAATGGTTTGTAAGTTTTATACATTTGAGTAAATAATTTTCTTTTATCATATTTCTTCTTCTTATCAATATATTTTATTGTCAACTCTCATATAAATCTAGTCATGCTCTTTTTATGTGATTGTTGCGTTATATTATATATTGATCGTTATTATTTTATGAGTAGTCTTTTACTGCATTATTGCCAACGGTATATTGTCGCTCTTAGATTTAATAATCTTTTACTGCATTATTGCCAACGGTATATTGTCGCTCTTGGATTTCTCATAAGATAATTTTTCCTAATTTTAAACGTTAGAATTTTATTTACTCGAATACATTTTTAATTCATATGTTCTTCAAATATTTATCTTCCGATTGATTGTTTGGGATGTGAAACTTTCAATTGAGTCAATTCATGAATCAAAATCCAAATAGGTGAACAAAGCATATGGAGGATTCTCAAAGCCTTACCACTTTTTATTATTGAATTTTCTTTATTTTAAATTGTTCAAAAAATATCAAAAACACTCATTCATTTTTCTTTGTTTGATTGCCTACTTTCCTAACGCTTTTTATTTGCTAATCATTTCTTGTTCAATTTAACACTTCCTCGTGGGATCGACCGTTCAAATTGTACTACAATTGACCGCTTGTTTTTGTACACGTTTGGGCGTAATCAAATTTTGGCGCCGTTGCCGGGGAGGTGCATCAACAAGATTGTTCAGTAGATAATTAGCCAAAGAGGTAGGTATTATCCATCTTTTATTTATTTATTTTTTGCTTGGCACGTTTTAAAAAAAAAAAAAAAAAACCTTTTAGTTTCCGTGACATTGTGTATATATATATTTAAAAAAAAAAAAAAAAAAAATAACTTTTGTTGCTGTATTCCTTTCTTTCTTACTTTTTTTTTTCACGTTCTCACGTTCTTCATTTTTTTCGTAGTCTTGTTACAAAAAAAAAAAAAAAAAAAAAAGAAAAAAAATCTCACACTTTCTTCATTTGTCTTTATTCTTAATTTTTTTTCCTTTTTAGTTTTAAAATTAATTGTGATTTGATTTTGTAATCTTTTATTTTGTTTCCTCATTTGTATGTTTTAATTGTTGCTTATTTAATTTTATTTTATAGTTTTATTAACTTTTAGGATTATAAGTAGGATTGTAATTAATTGACTAATTTAGATTCTTAATTTAGGATTTTCATAATTTGGTAGATTTAGGTTTTTGACTTTAGGAATAGTTTCCATTAATTAGATTACATTTCATAATTTACTCAATAAAATTTAAATAATTAATTTTGAGAATAATTGTGTGGTTACGTGGAAAGTATAATCTGAGGGAGTTCTGTCTAGGAAAGTTGGTACTTAAGCGGGCCTCGCCCCACCAATCTTTCCTGGGAACGTTGTTCTGTCTAGGAGACTATTCATTGAGCCAAGAGCTATAGTCTTTCCTGGGAGCACTCTCGGAGGTTACAATTTACGTTACTATATAATTATTTTCTTTTTGATTAAAAAAAAAAACAAAACAAAAAAGAACTGAAACGTTATAGGGTGAATGAATCGTTATAGAGACGAATTAGGGAGATTCGTAAAAAAATCAGAAAACCCTAGTGAAGTTTCTTCCCACACGTCTAGTCCTCCCTCGACCCCAGGCTCGTTAGCAGTTGCAAATCTTTTCGCAATGGCTCAAAACGAGGAAGTCCAGCAGGAGACGTTGAACGATTATCTCCACCCTACGCGTACGGCCACACCATCCTGCATAATGTTTCCCCCAAATATGCCGAATTTGGATTTCAAGCCAGGCATGATCCAACTCCTGCCGACCTTTCACGGGTTAGAAAGCGAGAATCCATACGTTCATATTAGGGAATTTGAAGAAGTAGTGGCCACTTTTCACAACCGAGCTGAAGTCGTGGACTCTGTGCGATTGAAATTCTTTCCTTTCTCTTTGAAGGACAAGGCTAAAAGCTGGTTGTATTCTCTGCGACCTAGGTCTAATGGAAGCTGGGAAGAAATGACAACATCATTCTTCAACAAGTATTTCCCTCACCATAAGACCAATGGTCTGAAGCGACAGATCTCGACCTTTACCCAAAAGGACAATGAAACTCTGTATCAAGTTTGGGAACGGTTCAAGGATCTGTTAAATCAATGTCCTCACCATGTTTACGAGAGTTGGCGCCTCGTCAGTTATTTCTACGAAGGACTCACGATTCGCGAGCGCCAATTTGTGGAGATGATGTGCAATGGTGAATTTCTCCAAAAGGATCCCGAGGAGGCTTTTGAGTATCTCAACGAGTTAGCCGAAAAAGCCCACCCTTGGACCGGACCTAGTGCTACTGACAGCACCAATAGGTCCCGACCGGTTGGAATCTATCAATTAAGGGAGGAGGACAACCTCAAAGCCCAAGTCGAATCTTTGACAAGGCAAATTGAGGCCCTCAAAGGCAAAGAAGGTAGAGGAATCCACACGGTCGCAAGGGCAGAAACACATGAGCCATGCTTTGTCTGTGGTATGGTGGAACATCGAGCCAAGGATTGCCCTGCTTATGGTGAAATGAGAGGAGTTTATGAGGAGCAATGCAATGCCTTAGGAGCATACAACAAACCTTCTCTAACACATACAATCCTGGCTGGAGAAACCATCCAAACTTCAGTTGGAGAGATTCCAACCACGCAGAACCATCAGGAGGACAATGGAGAACTGAGCAACAGCCGCAACCACCTAAGGCGTATTCTGCACCTCAATACAATTCACATCAGCCAAGGAGTTCTCTTGATAACACCTTGCAATCTTTCATGGAGGCGCAGAGTAAGATAAATCAAAAGTTTGAGTCAATGTTCACGCAAATGGTGGAGGAAAGTAAAGAAGTGAAGAGCCAACTCACGAAGCTGACTGGAGCTTTGGCTGTTCAAGAACGCGGCAGATTCCCTTCACAAGCTCAGTCAAACCCAAAGGGTCAACATATGGCGCAAACCTCATGTCTTGATGATCAAAATGTTAAGGAGGTGAATGCCATCAGTACTCGTAGTTGTAAGATTATGGAAGAAACATCAACAAGTGCCACCACTTCAAGTAGTAAGGAAGTTGTCCCTGACAAAGATGAGCCAACAAATGTTCCAGTAAAGGTGCCTTTTCCCCAAGCTCTGCGTCCAACTGGAAAAGTACTGGAACACCAAAGTGAGATCCTAGAGCACTTGACTCAAGTAAAGATTAATCTTCCTTTGCTTCACGTCATCAAGCAAGTGCCTGCATATGCTAAGGTTATCAAGGATCTGTGCACTATCAAAAGGAAGCACCACGTCAAGAAGACAGCATTCTTGACAGAACAGGTAAGCGCGGTGATCGACCAGAAAACACCGCTCAAGTACAAGGATCCCGGTTGTCCCACAATTTCCTGTCTAATTGGGACACATGAGTTCAGCCAAGCTTTGCTTGATCTAGGAGCGAGTGTCAACCTCATGCCATACTCTGTCTACTCGCAACTTGGTCTTGGAGAAATTAAGCCCACATATGTGGTTCTGCAGCTGGCTGATCGATCAATCAAGAAGCCTCGGGGGATAGTTGAGGATGTTTTGGTTCAAGTTGATAAGTTCTATTACCCCGTTGACTTTCTAATCTTGGATACTCAATCCGTGGTGAGTATGGAGTCCAAGATTCCCATAATCCTCGGAAGACCTTTCCTTGCTACAGCCAATGCCCTCATCAACTGTAGGAATGGTCTGATGAAGATATCTTTTGGGAACATGACTTTGGAGGTGAATGTTTTTCACATTTCAAAGCAACCACGTGACGATGACGAGTGCCACCAAACATTTCTAATTGACACACTCGTCTCGGAGGAGGTTCAATTGTGTAGTAATTCTGATGATCTTAACGATCTCCTCCGAATTTCTGAATCTGAAAGTTCCGGTCCTTGTGAGTTGGCCAACAATATCACCATTTTCAAAGACTCACAAGGCAGAGGAACCAAGTTTTGGCAACCACGCTTTGAAGAGCTACCTCGAGAAAAAGAAAAGCCAAAACCATCCACCGAAGAGACCCCAAACCTCAAGCTGGCTCAACTGCCTGAGAATCTGAAACATGTCTTCCTGGGAGCTGGTGATACCTTTCATGTCATCATTTCGTCTAAACTTGATGCATTTCAAGAGCAGCGGTTAGTTGACATGCTGCGTGAACACAAATCGGCATTAGGTTGGACGATTGCTGACATTAAGGGTATTAGCCCCTTAATTTGCTCTCATCACATCAATCTGGAAGACGGGGTTAATCCACGAAGGGATCCCCAAAGAAGACTGAACCCGACGATGAAAGAGGTCGTGAAAAATGAAGTCTTGAAGCTTCTGGATGCAGGCATCATCTATCCAGTAGCTGATAGCAAATGGGTCAGTCCAACTCAGGTAGTGCCTAAGAAATCCGGGGTGACAGTGGTGGAGAATGAGAAAGGGGCTCTTGTTCCCACTAGAACTGTGACGGGTTGGCGAATGTGCATTGGCTATCGAAAGTTGAACGCCGCCACCCGTAAAGATCACTTTCCGCTTCCATTCATTGACCAAATCCTAGAACGTGTGGCTGGTCATCCTTACTATTGCTTTCTTGATGGCTATTCAGGCTATTATCAGATCGAGATCGCATTGGAAGATCAGGATAAAACTACATTTACCTGTCCTTTTGGTACTTATGCCTTTCGGCGTATGCCATTTGGGTTGTGTAATGCACCAGCCACCTTCCAGAGGTGCATGATGAGCATTTTTAGCGACATTGTCGAGAAGTGTATGGAAGTGTTCATGGATGATTTGACCGTCTTCGGTGACTCCTTCGACTCGTGCCTTCTCAACTTAGAAGCTGTGCTTAAGAGATGTGAAGAGACGAGTCTCGTGCTTAACTGGGAAAAGTGTCATTTCATGGTGCCATCTGGCATAGTCTTGGGGCATGTTGTTTCTGAAAAAGGGATTGAAGTTGATCAGTCCAAAATTGAGCTCATCTCAAAGTTGCCCCCCCCCAAGACTGTCAAAGACATTCGGTCTTTTCTAGGGCATGCTGGTTTTTACAGGCGGTTCATACAAAACTTCTCAGCAATTTCTCGTCCGCTTTGTAATCTCCTAGCCAAAGACGCCGTGTTCGAATGGACACAAAAGTGTGAGGATTCTTTCCGAACCCTTGTGGCGAAGTTAACCTTCGCCCCCATCATTCAGTCACCAGATTGGAGCTTACCTTTTGAGATCATGTGTGACGCAAGCGATTATGCTGTGGGGGCCGTCCTTGGTCAACGAAGGGAAGGGAAGCCCTTTGTTGTGTATTACTCGAGCAGAACTCTAAATAGTGCTCAAATGAATTACTCAACCACTGAAAAAGAGTTGCTCGCTGTAGTCTTTGCACTTGACAAATTCCGTGCATATTTGATCGGTTCACCCATCACAATCTTTACAGATCATGCCGCCCTCAAGTATCTCCTTTCCAAAAAGGACGCTAAGGCGCGATTAATTAGGTGGATGCTTCTATTGCAGGAATTTGACTTGACCATCAAGGACAAGAAAGGTGTCGAGAATGTCGTTGCCGACCATCTATCTCGACTCGAGTTCAATGATTCCGCCGATGGCCCTGCCATCCGCGATAACTTCCCTGATGAAAATCTTTTCGCCGTCACTAAGCTGCCTTGGTACGCTCATATCGTAAACTACTTGGTGACGGGCGAACTTCCTTCTCATTGGAATGCACAAGATAAACGCAAGTTCTTGGTCGAAGTACGAAACTTCTATTGGGACGATCCATATCTTTTCAAGTACTGTCCTGACCAAATCATGAGACGATGCATTCCTGATGATGAAATCACTAGTGTCCTGAACTTCTGCCATAACGACGCATGTGGTGGTCATTTTTCTGTTAAAAAGACCGCCGCAAAAATCTTCCAGTGTGGTCTTTATTGGCCTACTTTGTTCAAAGACACTAATCAATTCTGTCGTTCCTGTGCCCGGTGCCAGAAGTTAGGTGCTTTGTCCCGTCGCCATATGATGCCTTTGAACCCGATTCTCGTGATAGAAATATTCGATTGTTGGGGGATCGACTTTATGGGTCCCTTTCCACCTTCTTCTGGGTACCTTTACATCCTACTCGCTGTGGATTACGTTTCTAAATGGGTTGAAGCCGTGCCGTGTCGAACCAATGATAATGCAACAGTTGTTAAGTTCTTGAAGGAGAATGTGTTATCTAGATTTGGCACTCCACGTGCTATCATCAGTGATCAAGGCACTCACTTCTGCAACCGTTCATTTGAGGCTCTTATGCGCAAGTACGGTGTACTTCATAAGGTTGCTACTGCCTATCATCCACAAACGAATGGCCAAGCTGAGTTGGTGAATAGGGAGATCAAACAAATTCTGGAAAAGACGGTAAACCCCGACCGCAAGGATTGGTCCTTACGTCTTCTTGACGCTCTCTGGGCATACCGCACTGCTTATAAGTCTCCTCTTGGGATGTCTCCTTATAGGCTTGTCTTTGGGAAAGCCTGTCATTTACCTGTCGAGCTCGAACATAAAGCTTATTGGGCCGTCAAGGCCCTTAACTTTGACCTCAACGCTGCAGGTATTCAAAGGAAGCTTCAATTATCTGAGATTGAGGAGTTAAGGAACGACGCATACGACAATTCTAGGATCTACAAGGCAAAAATGAAAGCGGCTCATGACAAGCAGATCCTGAGAAAGAATTTCGAGCCAAATCAGCGGGTGCATCTGTATGACTCCCGTTTGCATCTCCACCCAGGTAAGTTAAGGTCGAGGTGGACTGGTCCATTTGTGGTGAAACAAGTTTTTCCCAATGGTGCTGTCGAGGTCGAGGACCCAAGCGATGGGAGAATATTCAGAGTCAATGGCCAGAGACTGAAGCATTACATTGAGCGTGTGAGCCAAGCTGAAGAGATCATTCTCGAGGCTCCGATGTACCACAGTTGACAAGTTTGCTTCAAACCCTATTGTACCATATTTTTGTTTCTTTGTGTCGTCTAGTGTGTTTTGTGTGCTTTTATTTCTAGTTTAATTTTGTGTGCTTATATGTATGTTTGTGTTTTGGAGAATCAGTTTAGGAAGCTCGGCTCAGTTCCAATGCTCATCATCCAGGTGTTCTCTTTCCCTGTCTCGTTCGTATTGCATATCATTTTAGACATTGAGGACACTGTCTGATTTTGGTTGGGGGTGGTGAGCATATTCATGCGTGAGATTAATTTTTGTCTTGTTGTTATTTTGGGTCAAAAATTTTTGCGAGATTAACTGAGTATGATTTCAAAATTTTTAGTTTGAGTCAGTTTTTGCTATCTTAATTACCAAAAAATGATTTCCAGAGTTATTTTTGAGCACATGCTAGACCTTGTGGTAAGATGGTTGTTGACACATTTAGTTGAGAAAAATTCCCAAGTTTAAGGTTTCCATTTTTGGTGAGTTGTGAGAGTTGAGAAAACAGCTTTTTGAACTTTCATTGACCTTTTGAGTTGGTTGAGTCATTAACAGAGCACATTTACTCGACTTGTGACATTTACTTAAGGGATGATTTCTGGTTAGGAATACTTCTTAGAAATTGAGCCAAGTGTTGTAGATAGTTATCATGTTTCTTTAAAAAAAAAAAAAAAAAAAAAAAAAGAGCAAGAGCATCATTTATCATCAATGTTTATGTAGTTTGGTTGCACTAACGTCTTGTGCTGCATAGCAGCCAATCAAAAGAACGCCTTACTACATCAGTTTCATCAAATGTATGTTGTCTCTTGCCTCGAAAAAAAAAAAAAAAAAGAGAGAAATCTGTGTATATTTGTCTGTATTTTCGGCAATTTATTTGTTTATGAGATCTTCCTCTTGGCCAGAATGAAATCCCGAAAGTTTGTTTACAGTTTGAGTGATGAATTGTTCCAGATATTTGATTTGCCTATCATTTGATCAATGTTTGTTTAACAGCTTGTCCTTAAATTGCCTTCTCTCACTTGAGCGTTAATTGTGACATTTCCAACTCCATGAGCGTAATCCCTTTGCATCAAAATATTTCCGTCCCCCGTGAGGTAAATGGAGGTGAGGCTTTACCTTGGTGAGTTTTTCGATGCTATTTGTGTTAAGGAATGTGGTAAGAAGGATACGGTTTGGTGCACACACACACGACTCTGGAGTTATGACTGAAGTAGTTTTGATAGCATTTTTCTGATGACTTACTAATGTTTTGTTTGATTGCTTAGGTGATTTTGCAGGTTTTGATTTGAATTTTCAGCTTGACATGATTTTTCTTTCGCTTGAATTGCTAGAGACTAGCAATAAGCTGGTTGGGGGTTGTGATAAGTGCACGAATTTGCACTTTTAATGTTCATAATTGTCAAATTATTTTATTAAAATTGTGACTTTAATTTCAAATATTCCTAAATTTAGAGGATTTAATTTTAATTGGATTTATTTTATTTTTCAGGTTTTTGAAGAAAACAATTGAATTTGGGCTAGTTTACCAAGAAAAACCCAAAAGTTGAGCCCAAGAAAAGCCCAATTCGGCCCAAAACCCATCAGAAGCCGCGAGCCGAGCCAAGAAGCCGCAAGCCGAGACGAGAACGCCGCAAGCCAGCCCTCGCCACGTGTCAACCGCTGCGCACCGCAGTCCGGTGGGACCCAGCTGTCCCCCCGGAGACGCGCGCCTGGCGCGCACCGTCCACTCCCTGGGCGAGTCTCCTCCACGCGCGCGTCACCCGCATTTTCTCTTTTTTTTCCTCGTGGGTCCCGCGTTTCAGGCTCCCTCCATCCACGTTCCGCCACGCGTCCAAGTGGGCTCCAGCTGTTCCCCCGCGTACGCGCGCCTGGCGCGCACCGTCCACTCCCTGGGCGAGTCTCCTCCACGCGCGCGTCACCCGCATTTTCTCTTTCTTCCGCGTGGGTCCCGCGTGCCAGAGTCCATCCAACCAGATCGTGCCACGTGTCCCACTTCGTCAGTCTTCTGCAGCACGTCGTCCCGCGTTCCAACTCCCGCCAATCAGAGCTCGCCACGTGTCCCACTTCTGCAGCATGTCTTCCCGCGCGCGAATCCGCTTCCGCCACGTGTCCCACTTCGTCAGCCCTGTGCAGCACTTTCTCTCCCGCGCGCGAATCGGCTTGCGACACGTGTCCCACTCTTCAGAACGTGATGAATTTTCTCCAAGATTAAGGATCCGGTTTTTACACTCTTTACACACCCAAAACTCTATAAATAGGATCATAATCAAGGAGAGAGGGTTAGACATTTTTTGAGAGCCTAAATTCTCACATATTTTCTTGTTCTTATTCTCATATTTTCTTTTTAGAATTTTATGGGAATTATGTATAAGTTAGGCTAGAGTATTTAGGTGAGGCTTGAGATGATCTTATATGTGTAGTGAATTTATTTGGATTTTCGATTCTCCAATGGTTTGTAAGTTTTATACATTTGAGTAATCAAATTTTCTTTTATCATATTTCTTCTTCTTATCAATATATTTTATTGTCAACTCTCATATAAATCTAGTCATGCTCTTTTTATGTGATTGTTGCGTTATATTATATATTGATCGTTATTATTTTATGAGTAGTCTTTTACTGCATTATTGCCAACGGTATATTGTCGCTCTTAGATTTAATAATCTTTTACTGCATTATTGCCAACGGTATATTGTCGCTCTTGGATTTCTCATAAGATAATTTTTCCTAAGTTTAAACGTTAGAATTTTATTTACTCGAATACATTTTTAATTCATATGTTCTTCAAATATTTATCTTCCGATTGATTGTTTGGGATGTGAAACTTTCAATTGAGTCAATTCATGAATCAAAATCCAATTAGGTGAACAAAGCATATGGAGGATTCTCAAAGCCTTACTACTTTTTATTTATTGAATTTTCTTTATTTTAAATTGTTAAAAAAAATATCAAAAACACTCATTCATTTTTCTTTGTTTGATTGCCTACTTTCCTAACGCTTTTTATTTGCTAATCATTTCTTGTTCAATTTAACA
Source organism: Morus indica (assembly GCA_029231665.1). Lineage (NCBI taxonomy): Eukaryota > Viridiplantae > Streptophyta > Magnoliopsida > Rosales > Moraceae > Morus > Morus indica. The sequence goes on along the minus strand of JACAGA010000003.1, from coordinate 518,842 downwards.
CTTCCTCGTGGGATCGACCGTTCAAATTGTACTACAATTGACCGCTTGTTTTTGTACACGTTTGGGCGTAATCAAATTTTGGCGCCGTTGCCGGGGAGGTGCATCAACAAGATTGTTCAGTAGATAATCAGCCAAAGAGGTAGGTACTATCCGTCTTTTATTTTATTTTTTTATTTATTTTGCTTGGCAGTTTTTATAAAAAAAAAAAAAAAAAAAAAAAAAAACAAAAAAAATTTGTTTCCGGGTGACTTGATTGTTAGTATATATTAAAAACAAAAAAAAGTTTTTGCCGTTCCACGCTCTCACGTTTTCACATTCCTTATATATATATTTATATATATATATATATATATAATAAAAAAAAAAACTTTTAGTTTCCGTTCCGTGACTTTGTGTATATATATATAATTTTTTTTTAAAAAAAAAAAAAAAAACAGAACTTTTTGCCTCTGGAGGCGTTCAAAAAAAAAAAAAAGAGACAAAACACGTCTGTCACTTCTTCATTTGTCTTTATTCTTAATATTTTATTTTTTTTTTCCTTTTTAGTTTTAAAATTAATTGTGATTTGATTTTGTAATCTTTTATTTTGTTTCCCCATTTGTATGTTTTAATTGTTGCTTATTTAATTTTATTTTATAGTTTTATTAACTTTTAGGATTATAAGTAGGATTGTAATTAATTGACTAATTTAGATTCTTAATTTAGGATTTTCATAATTTGGTAGATTTAGGTTTTTGACTTTAGGAATAGTTTCCATTAATTAGATTACATTTCATAATTTACTCAATAAAATTTAAATAATTAATTTTGAGAATAATTGTGTGGTTACGTGGAAAGTATAATCTGAGGGAGTTCTGTCTAGGAAAGTTGGTACTTAAGCGGGACTCGCCCCACCAATCTTTCCTGGGAACGTTGTTCTGTCTAGGAGACTATTCATTGAGCCAAGAGCTATAGTCTTTCCTGGGAGCACTCTCGGAGGTTACAATTTACGTTACTATATAATTATTTTCTTTTTGAAAAAAAAACAAAAACAAAAAAAACAAAAACAAAAACAAAAAAAAAATAAAAAATAAAAAAAAAAGAACTGAAACGTTATAGGGTGAATGAATCGTTATAGAGACGAATTAGGGAGATTCGCAAAAAAATCAGAAAACCCTAGTGAAGTTTCTTCCCACACGTCTAGTCCTCCCTCGACCCCAGGCTCGTTAGCAGTTGCAAATCTTTTCGCAATGGCTCAAAATGAGGAAGTCCAGCAGAAGACGTTGAACGATTATCTCCACCCTACGCGTACGGCCACACCATCATGCATAATGTTTCCCCCAAATATGCCGAATTTGGATTTCAAGCCAGGCATGATCCAACTCCTGCCAACCTTTCACGGGTTAGAGAGCGAGAATCCATACGTTCATATTAGGGAATTCGAAGAAGTAGTGGCCACTTTTCACAACCGAGTTGAAGTCGTGGACTCTGTGCGATTGAAATTCTTTCCTTTCTCTTTGAAGGACAAGGCTAAAAGTTGGTTGTATTCTCTGCGACCTAGGTCTATTGGAAGCTGGGAAGAAATGACAACATCATTCTTCAACAAGTATTTCCCTCACCATAAGACCAATGGTCTGAAGCGACAGATCTCGACCTTTACCCAAAAGGACAATGAAACTCTGTATAAAGTTTGGGAACGGTTCAAGGATCTGTTAAATCAATGTCCTCACCATGGTTACGAGAGTTGGCGCCTCGTCAGTTATTTCTACGAAGGACTCACGATTCACGAGCGCCAATTTGTGGAGATGATGTGCAATGGTGAATTTCTCCAAAAGGATCCCGAGGAGGCTTTTGAGTATCTCAACGAGTTAGCCGAAAAAGCCCACACTTGGACCGGACCTAGTGCTACTGACAGCACCAATAGGACCCGACCGGTTGGAATCTATCAATTAAGGGAGGAGGACAACCTCAAAGCCCAAGTCGAATCGTTGACAAGGCAAATCGAGGCCCTCAAAGGCAAAGAAGGTAGAGGAATCCACACGGTCGCAAGGGCAGAAACACATGAGCCATGCCTTGTCTGTGGTATGGTGGAACATCTAGCCAAGGATTGCCCTGCTTATGGTGAAATGAGAGGAGTTTATGAGGAGCAATGCAATGCCTTAGGGGCATACAACAAACCCTTCTCTAACACATACAATCCGGGCTGGAGGAACCATCCAAACTTCAGTTGGAGAGATTCGCCCCGCCATATTTGTAGAGCTCGAATAGAGCTTCGATTTGGTATACTATACGCCCAGCAATGATTTCTGGATCAAGAGTTATGGCCGTATTCAATCATAGTTTTTCGATTTTTTTCCTCCAAATCTGATGAAAATAAGTTAATTTTGGACTAAAAAATTGGGTTGGCGGATTTCGCGCCGCTATATTTGTAGAGGTCGAAAAGAGCTTTGATTTGGTATATTATAGGCCCAGCAATGAATTCTGAATCAAGAGTTATGGCCGTATTCAGTCACAGTTTTTCGATTTTTTTCCTCCAAATCTGATGAAAACAAGTTAATTTTGGCCTAAAAAATTGGGCAGGCGGATTTCGCCCCACCATATTTGTAGAGCTCAAACAGAGCTTCGATTTGGTATACTATAGGCCCAACAACGACTTCTGGATCAAGAGTTATGGCCGTATTCGATCACAGTTTTTACATTTTTTTTCCACCAAATCTGATGAAAATAAGTTAATTTTGGCCTAAAAAATTGGGATGGCGGATTTTGCCCCGCTATATTTGTAGAGCTCGAAAAGAGGTTCAATTTGGTATATTATAGTCCCAGCAACGATTTCTAAATCAAGATTATGGCCGTATTCATTAACAGTTTTTCGATTTTTTTCGTCCAAATCTGATGAAAATAAGTTAATTTTGGCCTAAAAAATTGGGCAGGCGGATTTTGCACCGCCAGATTTGTAGAGCTCGAATAGAGCTTCGATTTGGTATACTATAGGCCCAGCAACGATTTATGGATCAAGAGTTATGGCCGTATTCAATCATAGTTTTTCAATTTTTTTTCCTCCAAATCTGATGAAAATAAGTTAATTTTGGCCTAAAAAATTGGGTTGGCGGATTTCGCCCCTCTATATTTGTAGAGGTCAAAAAGAGCTTGGATTTGGTATATTATAGGCCCGGCAATGAATTCTGAATCAAGAGTTATGGCCGTATTCAGTCACAGTTTTTCGATTTTTTTCCTCCAAATCTGATGAAAACAAGTTAATTTTGGCCTAAAAAATTGGGCAGGCGGATTTCGCCCCACCATATTTGTAGAGCTTGAACAGAGCTTCGATTTGGTATACTATAGGCTCAGCAACGATTTCTGGATCAAGAGTTATGGCCGTATTCAATCACAGTTTTTACATTTTTTTTCCACCAAATCTGATGAAAATAAGTTAATTTTGGCCTAAAAAATTGGGAAGGCGGATTTTGCCCCGCTATATTTGTAGAGGTCGAAAAGAGCTTTGATTTGGTATATTATAGGCCCAGCAACGAATTCTGAATCAAGAGTTATGGCCGTATTCAGTCACAGTTTGTCGATTTTTTTCCTCCAAATCTGATGAAAACAAGTTAATTTTGGACTAAAAAATTGGGCAGGCGGATGTCGCCCCGCCATATTTGTAGAGCACAGACAGAGCTTCTATTTGGTATACTATAGGCCCAGCAACGATTTCTGGATCAAGAGTTATGGCCGTATTCAATCACAGTTTTTCTATTTTTTTTCCTCCAAATCTGATGAAAACAAGTGAATTTTGGCGTAAAAAATTGAGTTGGCGGATTTCGCCGCGCCATATTTGTAGAGCTCCAAAAGAGCTTCGATTTGTTAAACTATAGGCCTAGCAACGATTTTTGGATCAAGAGTTATGGCTGTATTCAATCACAGTTTTTCGATTTTTTTCCTCCAAATCTGATGAAAACAAGTGAATTTTGGCGTAAAAAATTGATTTGGCGGATTTCGCCCCAATACATTTGTAGAGCTCGAAAAGTGCTTCGATTTGGTATACTATAGGCCCGGCAACGATTTCTGAATCAAGAGTTATGGCCGTATTCAATCACAGTTTTGCAATTTTTTTGCTCAAAATCTGGTGAAAATAAGTTAATTTCTGCCTAAAAAATCGGGTTGGCGGATTTCGCCCCGCTTTATTTGTGGAGGTCGAAAAGAGCTTTGATTTGGTATATTATAGGCCCAGCAACGAATTCTGAATCAAGAGTTATGGCCGTATTCAGTCACAGTTTTTTGATTTTTTTCCTCCAAATCTGATGAAAACAAGTTAATTTTGGGCTAAAAAATTGGGCAGGCGGATTTCGCCCCGCCATATTTGTAGAGCTCGAACAGAGCTTCGATTTGGTATACTATAGGCCCAGCAACGATTTCTGGCTCAAGAGTTATAGCCGTATTCAATCACAGTTTTTCGATTTTTTTTCCTCCAAATCTGATGAAAATAATTTAATTTTTGCCTAAAAAATTGGGCAGGCAGATATCGCCCCGCCATATATGTAGAGCTCAAACAGAGCTTCGATTTGGTATACTATAGGCCCAGCAACGATTTCTGGATCAAGAGTTATGGCCGTATTCAATCACAGTTTTTCTATTTTTTTTCCTCCAAATTTGATGAAAACAAGTGAATTTTGGCGTAAAAAATTGATTTGGCGGATTTCGCCCCGCTATATTTGTAGAGCTCAAAAAGAGCTTGGATTTGGTATATTATAGTCCCGGCAACGATTTCTGAATCAAGAGTTATAGCCGTATTCAATCACAGTTTTGCGATTTTTTTGCTCAAAATCTGGTGAAAATAAGTTAATTTCTGCCTAAAAAATTGGGTTGGCAGATTTCGCCCCGCTATATTTGTAGAGGTCGAAAAGAACTTTAATTTGGTATATTATAGGCCCAGCAACGAATTCTGAATCAAGACTTGTGGCCGTATTCAGTCACAGTTTTTCGATTTTTTCCCTCCAAATCTGATGAAAACAAGTTAATTTTGGCCTAAAAAATTGGGCAGGCGGATTTCGCCCCGCCATATTTGTAGAGCTCGAACAGAGCTTCGATTTGGTATACTATAGGCGCAGCAACGATTTCTGGATCAAGAGTTATGGCCGTATTCAATCACAGTTTTTTTTATTTTTTTTCCTCCAAATCTGATGAAAACAAGTGAATTTTGGCGTAAAAAATTGAGTTGGCGGATTTCGCCCCGCTATATTTTTAGAGCTCAAAAAGAGCTTCGATTTGGTATATTATAGGCCCGGCAACGATTTCTGAATCAAGAGTTATAGCCGTATTCAATCACAGTTTTGCGATTTTTTTGCTCAAAATCTGGTGAAAATAAGTTAATTTCTGCCTAAAAAATTGGGTTGGCAGATTTCGCCCCGCTATATTTGTAGAGGTCGAAAAGAACTTTAATTTGGTATATTATAGGCCCAGCAACGAATTCTGAATCAAGACTTATGGTCGTATTCAGTCACAGTTTTTCGATTTTTTCCCTCCAAATCTGATGAAAACAAGTTAATTTTGGCCTAAAAAATTTGGCAGGCGGATTTCGCCCCGCCATATTTGTAGAGCTCGAACAGAGCTTCGATTTGGTATACTATAGGCCCAGCAACGATTTCTGGCTCAAGAGTTATGGCCGTATTCAATCACAGTTTTTCGATTTTTTTTCCTCCAAATCTGATGAAAATAATTTAATTTTGGCCTAAAAAATTGGGTTGGCTGATTTCGCCCCGCTATATTTGTAGAGGTCGAAAAGGGCTTTGATTGGGTATATTATCGGCCAAGCAACGAATTCTGAATCAAGAGTTATGAACGTATTCAGTCACAGTTTTTCAATTTTTTTCATCCAAATCTGATGAAAACAAGTTAATTTTGGCCTAAAAAATTGGGCAGGCAGATATCGCCCCGCCATATATGTAGAGCTCAAACAGAGCTTCGATTTGGTATACTATAGGCCCAGCAACGATTTCTGGATCAAGAGTTATGGCCGTATTGAATCACAGTTTTTTGATTTTTTTTCCTCGAAATCTTATGAAAATAAGTTAATTTTGGCCTAAAAAATTGGGTTGGTGGATTTCGCCCCGCTATATTTGTGGAGGTCAAAAAGAGCTTTGATTTGCTATATTATAGGCCCAGCAACGAATTCTGAATCAAGAGTTATGGCCGTGTTCAGTCACAGTTTTTCGATTTTTTTCCTCCAAATCTGATGAAAACAAGTTAATTTTGGCCTAAAAAATTGGGCAGGCGGATTTCGCCCTGCCATATTTGTAGAGCTCGAACAGAGCTTCGATTTCGTATACTATAGGCCCAGCAACGATTTCTGGATCAAGAGTTATGTCCGTATTCAATCACAGTTTTTCTATTTTTTTTCCTCCAAATCTGATGAAAGAAGTGAATTTTGGCGTAAAAAATTAAGTTGGCGGATTTCGCCCCGCCATATTTGTAGAGCTCCAAAAGTGCTTCGATTTGGTATATTATAGGCCTAGCAACGATTTTTGGATCAAGAGTTATGGCCGTATTCAATCCCAGTTTTTCGATTTTTTTTCCTCCAAATCTGATGAAAACAAGTGAATTTTGGCGTAAAAAATTGATTTGGCGGATTTCGCCCTGCTATATTTGTAGAGCTCGAAAAGAGCTTTGAATTGGTATATTATAGGCCCGGCAACGATTTCTGAATCAAGAGTTATAGCCGTATTCAATCACAGTTTTGCGATTTTTTTTCTCAAAATCTGGTGAAAATAAGTTAATTTCTGCCTAAAAAATTGGGTTTGCAGATTTCGCCCCTCTATATTTGTAGAGGTCGAAAAGAACTTTGATTTGGTATATTATAGGCCCAGCAACGAATTCTGAATCAAGACTTATGGCCGTAGTCAGTCACAGTTTTTCGATTTTTTTCCTCCAAATCTGATGAAAAGAAATTAATTTTGGCCTAAAAAATTTGGCAGGTGGATTTCGCCCCGCCATATTTGTAGAGCTCGAACAGAGCTTCGATTTGGTATACTATAGGCCCAGCAACGATTTCTGGATCAAGAGTTATGGCCGTATTCAATCACAGTTTTTCGATTTTTTTTCCTCCAAATCTGATGAAAATAAGTTAATTTTGGCCTAAAAAAGTGGGTTGGCTGATTTCGCCCCGCTATATTTGTAGAGGTCGAAAAGAGCTTTGATTTGGTATATTATAGGCCCAGCAACGAATTCTGAATCAAGAGTTATGGCCGTATTCAGTCACAGAGTTATAGCCGTATTCAATCACAGTTTTGCGATTTTTTTGCTCAAAATCTGGTGAAAATAAGTTAATTTCTGCCTAAAAAATTAGGTTGGCAGATTTCGCCCCGCTATATTTGTAGAGGTCGAAAAGAACTTTGATTTGGTATATTATAGGCCCAGCAACGAATTCTGAATCAAGACTTATGGTCGTATTCAGTCACAGTTTTTCGATTTTTTTCCTCCAAATCTGATGAAAACAAGTTAATTTTGGCCTAAAAAATTTGGCAGGCGGATTTCGCCCCGCCATATTTGTAGAGCTCGAACAGAGCTTCGATTTGGTATACTATAGGCCCAGCAACGATTTCTGGATCAAGAGTTATGGCCGTATTCAATCACAGTTTTTCGATTTTTTTTCCTCCAAATCTGATGAAAATAAGTTAATTTTGTAGAGGTCGAAAAGAGCTTTGATTTGGTATATGATAAGTGCACGAATTTGCACTTTTAATATTCATAATTGTCAAACTATTTTATCAAATTTGTGATTTTAATTTCAAATATTCCTAAATTTAGAGGATTTAATTTTAATTGGATTTATTTTATTTTTCAGGTTTTTGACGAAAACAATTGGATTTGGGCTAGTTTACCAAGCAAAACCCAAAAGTTGAGCCCAAGAAAAGCCCAATTCGGCCCAAAGCCCATCAGCCCATCAACTCCCCGAGCCGAGCCGACAAGCCGCGAGCCAAGACCGAGAAGCCGCGAGCCAAGCCGCCACGTGTCGATCGCTGCCGCGCCGCAGGCCGTGGGACCCAGTGCTCGCCAGTCACAGCGCGCCACGCGTCCGGTGGGGTCCGCATGTTCCCCCGCGTACGCGCGCTTGACGCGCACCGCCTCTCCTCCGCGCGAGTTCTCCTCACGCGCGCGTCAGCCGGATTTTGCTTCCTCTCCGCGTGGGTCCCGCGTGCCAGAGCCCATCCAACCGCATTGCGCCACGTGTCCCTGCTGTCCCCCGCGTACGCGCGTTTCCCGCGCACGCTCCCTCTCCGCGCGAGTTTCTCTCCGCGCGCGTCCAGTCTTCCTCCGCGTGGTCCAGCTGTGTGCCACGTTTCTCCCGCGGGCGAATGGCAGTGTGACACGTGTCCCACTCTTCAGAAGCATGATGTTTTTTCTCCCCCGATTAAGCATCCGATTTGTATAGTTTTTAGCATATTCAAACTCTATAAATAGGATCATTACCAAAGTGATTAGGGGAGTAAGAGAGAGAGTTAGAGTTGGAGTGAGAGTGAGAGTTAGAGTTAGACATTATTTTTAGAGCCTAAATTCTCACATATTTAGGTGAGGCTAGAGATGATCCTATATGTGTAGTGACCTTATTTGGATTTTTGATTCTCCAATGGTTTGTAAGTTTTATACATTTGAGTAAATAATTTTCTTTTATCATATTTCTTCTTCTTATCAATATATTTTATTGTCAACTCTCATATAAATCTAGTCCTGCTCTTTTTATGTGATTGTTGCGTTATATTATATATTGATCGTTATTATTTTATGAGTAGTCTTTTACTGCATTATTGCCAACGGTATATTGTCGCTCTTAGATTTAGTAATCTTTTACTGCATTATTGCCAACGGTATATTGTCGCTCTTGGATTTCTCATAAGACAATTTTTCCTAATTTTAAACGTTAGAATTTTATTTACTCGAATACATTTTTTATTCATATGTTCTTCAAATATTTATCTTCCGATTGATTGTTTGGGATGTGAAACTTTCAATTGAGTCAATTCATGAATCAAAATCCAAATAGGTGAACGAAGCATATGGAGGATTCTCAAAGCCTTACCACTTTTTATTATTGAATTTTCTTTATTTTAAATTGTTCAAAAAAATATCAAAAATACTCATTCATTTTTCTTTGTTTGATTGCCTACTTTCCTAACGCTTTTATTTGCTAATCATTTCTTGTTCAATTTAACACTTTCTCGTGGGATCGACCGTTCAAATTGTACTACAATTGACCGCTTGTTTTTGTACACGTTTGGGCGTAATCAAATTTTGGCGCCGTTGCCGGGGAGGTGCATCAACAAGATTGTTCAGTAGATAATTAGCCGAAGAGGTAGGTACTATCCGTCTTTTATTTATTTATTTATTTTTTGGCACGTTTTTTAAAAAAAAAAAAAAAATGTTGCTGGGGGCATTCCGAGAACAACAACAACAAAAAAAAAAAAAAAAAGCTTTACGTACCCACGTTCTCACGTTTCACAATCTTATATATATATATTTTTATAAAAAAAAAAAAAAAAATTTGATGTATTCTCTTTCTTACTTTTTGTTCTCCACGTTCTCACTTTTACATTCTTCAATATATATATAAAATATTAAAAAAAAAAAAGAAAATTTGTTTCACGTTTCATGTTCGTAGCAAAAAAAAAAAAAAAAAAAAAAATTTCCGTTTCTTTATTTTATATATTATATATATTTAAAAAAAAAATTTGTTTTCTTATTTTATATATATATATATATATTAAAAAAAAAAATTTTTTTATTTTGTAATCTTTTATTTTTGGTAATTAGGATTTTATTTTGTTTCCTCATTTGTATACTTTAATTGTTGCCTTATTTAATTTTTTTTTTCTTTTATAGTTTCGTTAACTCTTAGGATTGTAATTAATTGACTAATTTAGATTTCTAATCTAGGATTTTCATAATTTGGTAGATTTAGGTTTTTGACTTTAGGAATAGTTTCCATTAATTAGATTACATTTCATAATTTACTCAATAAAACTTAATAATTAATTTTGAGAATAATTCTGTGGTTACGTGGAAAGTATAATCTGAGGGAGTTATGTCTAGGAAAGTTGGTACTTAAGCGGGCCTCGCCCCACCAATCTTTCCTGGGAACGTTGTTCTGTCTAGGAGACTATTCATTGAGCCAAGAGCTATAGTCTTTCCTGGGAGCACTCTCGGAGGTTACAATTTACGTTACTATATAATTATTTTCTTTTTGATTAAAAAAACAAAAAAAAACAAAAAACAAAAACCAAAAAAAAAAAAAAAAAGAACTGAAACGTTATAGGGTGAATGAATCGTTATAGAAACGAATTAGGGAGATTCGCAATAAAATCAGAAAACCCTAGTGAAGTTTCTTCCCACACGTCTAGTCCTCCCTCGACCCTAGACTCGTTAGCAGTTGCAAATCCTTTCGAAATGGCTCAAAACGAGGAAGCCCAACAGAAGACGTTGAACGATTATCTCCACCCTACGCGTACGGCCACACCATCATGCATAATGTTTCCCCCAAATATGCCGAATTTGGATTTCAAGCCAGGCATGATCCAACTCCTGCCGACCTTTCACGGGTTAGAGAGTGAGAATCCATACGTTCATATTAGGGAATTTGAAGAGGTAGTGGCCACTTTTCACAACCGAGCTGAAGTCGTGGACTCTGTGCGATTGAAATTCTTTCCTTTCTCTTTGAAGGACAAGGCTAAAAGCTGGTTGTATTCTCTACGACCTAGGTCTATTGGAAGCTGGGAAGAAATGACGACATCATTCTTCAACAAGTATTTCCCTCACCATAAGACCAATGGTCTGAAGCGACAGATCTCGACCTTTACCCAAAAGGACAATGAAACTCTGTATCAAGTTTGGGAACGGTTCAAGGATCTGTTAAATCAATGTCCTCACCATGGTTACGAGAGTTGGCGCCTCCTCAGTTATTTCTATGAAGGACTCACGATTCGCGAGCGCCAATTTGTGGAGATGTTGTGCAATGGTGAATTTCTCCAAAAGGATCCCGAGGAGGCTTTTGAGTATCTCAACAAGTTAGCCGAAAAAGCCCACACTTGGACCGGACCTAGTGCTACTGACAGCACCAATAGGTCCCGACCGGTTGGAATCTATCAATTAAGGGAGGAGGACAACCTCAAAGCCCAAGTCGAATCTTTGACAAGGCAAATCGAGGCCCTCAAAGGCAAAGAAGGAAGAGGAATCCACACGGTCGCAAGGGCAGAAACACATGAGCCATGCTTTGTCTGTGGTATGGTGGAACATCTAGCTAAGGATTGCCCTGCTTATGGTGAAATGAGAGGAGTTTATGAGGAGCAATGCAATGCCTTAGGGGCATACAACAAACCCTTCTCTAACACATACAATCCTGGCTGGAGGAACCATCCAAACTTCAGTTGGAGAGATTCCAACCAAGCAGAACCATCAGGAGGACAATGGAGAACTGAGCAACAGCCGCAACCACCTAAGGCGTATTCTGCACCTCAATACAATTCACATCAGCCAAGGAGTTCTCTTGAGAACACCTTGCAATCTTTCATGGAGGCGCAGAGTAAGATAAATCAAAAGTTTGAGTCAATGTTCACGCAAATGGTGGAGGAAAGTAAAGAAGTGAAGAGCCAAATCACGAAGCTGACTGGAGCTTTGGCTGTTCAAGAACGCGGCAGATTCCCTTCACAAGCTCAGTCAAACCCAAAGGGTCAACATATGGCGCAAACCTCATGTCTTGATGATCAAAATGTTAAGGAGGTGAATGCCATCAGTACTCGTAGTGGTAAGATTATGGAAGAAACATCAACAAGTGCCACCACTTCAAGTAGTAAGGAAGTTGTCCCTGACAAAGATGAGCCAACAAATGTTCCAGTAAAGGTGCCTTTTCCCCAAGCTCTGCGTCCAACTGGAAAAGTACTGGAACACCAAAGTGAGATCCTAGAGCACTTGACTCAAGTGAAGATTAATCTTCCTTTGCTTCACGTCATCAAGCAAGTGCCTGCATATGCTAAGGTTATCAAGGATCTGTGCACTATCAAAAGGAAGCACCACGTCAAGAAGACAGCATTCTTGACAGAACAGAGGTTCGATTTGGTATACTATAGGCCCAGCAACGATTTCTGGATCAAGAGTTATGGCCGTATTCAATCACAGTTTTTTTTATTTTTTTTCCTCCAAATCTGACGAAAACAAGTGAATTTTGGCGTAAAAAATTGAGTTGGCGGATTTCGCCCCGCTATATTTGTAGAGCTCAAAAAGAGCTTCGATTTGGTATATTATAGGCCCGGCAACGATTTCTGAATCAAGAGTTATAGCCGTATTCAATCACAGTTTTGCGATTTTTTTGCTCAAAATCTGGTGAAAATAAGTTAATTTCTGCCTAAAAAATTGGGTTGGCAGATTTCGCCCCGCTATATTTGTAGAGGTCGAAAAGAACTTTAATTTGGTATATTATAGGCCCAGCAACGAATTCTGAATCAAGACTTATGGTCGTATTCAGTCACAGTTTTTCGATTTTTTCCCTCCAAATCTGATGAAAACAAGTTAATTTTGGCCAAAAAATTTTGGCAGGCGGATTTCGCCCCGCCATATTTGTAGAGCTCGAACAGAGCTTCGATTTGGTATACTATAGGCCCAGCAACGATTTCTGGCTCAAGAGTTATGGCCGTATTCAATCACAGTTTTTCGATTTTTTTTCCTCCAAATCTGATGAAAATAATTTAATTTTGGCCTAAAAAATTGGGTTGGCTGATTTCGCCCCGCTATATTTGTAGAGGTCGAAAAGGGCTTTGATTGGGTATATTATCGGCCAAGCAACGAATTCTGAATCAAGAGTTATGAACGTATTCAGTCACAGTTTTTCAATTTTTTTCATCCAAATCTGATGAAAACAAGTTAATTTTGGCCTAAAAAATTGGGCAGGCAGATATCGCCCCGCCATATATGTAGAGCTCAAACAGAGCTTCGATTTGGTATACTATAGGCCCAGCAACGATTTCTGGATCAAGAGTTATGGCCGTATTGAATCACAGTTTTTCGATTTTTTTTCCTCGAAATCTGATGAAAATAAGTTAATTTTGGCCTAAAAAATTGGGTTGGTGGATTTCGCCCCGCTATATTTGTGGAGGTCAAAAAGAGCTTTGATTTGCTATATTATAGGCCCAGCAACGAATTCTGAATCAAGAGTTATGGCCGTGTTCAGTCACAGTTTTTCGATTTTTTTCCTCCAAATCTGATGAAAACAAGTTAATTTTGGCCTAAAAAATTGGGCAGGCGGATTTCGCCCTGCCATATTTGTAGAGCTCGAACAGAGCTTCGATTTCGTATACTATAGGCCCAGCAACGATTTCTGGATCAAGAGTTATGTCCGTATTCAATCACAGTTTTTCTATTTTTTTTCCTCCTAATCTGATGAAAGAAGTGAATTTTGGCGTAAAAAATTGAGTTGGCGGATTTCGCCCCGCCATATTTGTAGAGCTCCAAAAGTGCTTCGATTTGGTATATTATAGGCCTAGCAACGATTTTTGGATCAAGAGTTATGGCCGTATTCAATCCCAGTTTTTCGATTTTTTTTCCTCCAAATCTGATGAAAACAAGTGAATTTTGGCGTAAAAAATTGATTTGGCGGATTTCGCCCTGCTATATTTGTAGAGCTCGAAAAGAGCTTTGAATTGGTATATTATAGGCCCGGCAACGATTTCTGAATCAAGAGTTATAGCCGTATTCAATCACAGTTTTGCGATTTTTTTTCTCAAAATCTGGTGAAAATAAGTTAATTTCTGCCTAAAAAATTGGGTTTGCAGATTTCGCCCCTCTATATTTGTAGAGGTCGAAAAGAACTTTGATTTGGTATATTATAGGCCCAGCAACGAATTCTGAATCAAGACTTATGGCCGTAGTCAGTCACAGTTTTTCGATTTTTTTCCTCCAAATCTGATGAAAAGAAATTAATTTTGGCCTAAAAAATTTGGCAGGTGGATTTCGCCCCGCCATATTTGTAGAGCTCGAACAGAGCTTCGATTTGGTATACTATAGGCCCAGCAACGATTTCTGGATCAAGAGTTATGGCCGTATTCAATCACAGTTTTTCAATTTTTTTTCCTCCAAATCTGATGAAAATAAGTTAATTTTGGCCTAAAAAAGTGGGTTGGCTGATTTCGCCCCGCTATATTTGTAGAGGTCGAAAAGAGCTTTGATTTGGTATATTATAGGCCCAGCAACGAATTCTGAATCAAGAGTTATGGCCGTATTCAGTCACAGTTTTTCTATTTTTTTTCCTCCAAATTTGATGAAAACAAGTCAATTTTGGCGTAAAAATTTGATTTGGCGGATTTCGCCCCGCCATATTTGTAGAGCTCGAAAAGGGCTTCGATTTGGTATATTATAGGCCGAGGAACGCTTTCTGTATCAAGAGTTATGGCCGTATTCATTCACAGTTTTTCGATTTTTTTCCCCCAAATCTAATGAAAATAAGTTAATTTTGGCCGAAAAAATTGGGCAGGTGGATTTCCCCCCGCCATATTTGTAGAGCTCGAATAGAGCTTCGATTTGGTATACTATAGGCCCAGCAACGATTTCTGGATCAAGAGTTATGGCCGTATTCAATCACAGTTTTTCGATTTTTTTTCCTCCAAATCTGATGAAAATAAGTTAATTTTGTAGAGGTCGAAAAGAGCTTTGATTTGGTATATGATAAGTGCACGAATTTGCACTTTTAATATTCATAATTGTCAAACTATTTTATCAAATTTGTGATTTTAATTTCAAATATTCCTAAATTTAGAGGATTTAATTTTAATTGGATTTATTTTATTTTTCAGGTTTTTGAAGAAAACAATTGGATTTGGGCTAGTTTACCAAGAAAAACCCAAAAGTTGAGCCCAAGAAAAGCCCAATTCGGCCCAAAGCCCATCAGCCCATCAACTCCCCGAGCCGAGCCGACAAGCCGCGAGCCAAGACCGAGAAGCCGCGAGCCGAGCCGCCACGTGTCGATCGCTGCCGCGCCGCAGGGCGTGGGACCCAGTGCTCGCCAGTCACAGCGCGCCACGCGTCCGGTGGGGTCCGCATGTTCCCCCGCGTACGCGCGCTTGACGCGCACCGCCTCTCCTCCGCGCGAGTTCTCCTCACGCGCGCGTCAGCCGGATTTTGCTTCCTCTCCGCGTGGGTCCCGCGTGCCAGAGCCCATCCAACTGCATTGCGCCACGTGTCCCTGCTGTCCCCCGCGTACGCGCGTTTCCCGCGCACGCTCCCTCTCCGCGCGAGTTTCTCTCCGCGCGCGTCCAGTCTTCCTCCGCGTGGTCCAGCTGTGTGCCACGTTTCTCCCGCGGGCGAATGGCAGTGTGACACGTGTCCCACTCTTCAGAAGCATGATGTTTTTTCTCCCCCGATTAAGCATCCGATTTGTATAGTTTTTAGCATATTCAAACTCTATAAATAGGATCATTACCAAAGTGATTAGGGGAGTAAGAGAGAGAGTTAGAGTTGGAGTGAGAGTGAGAGTTAGAGTTAGACATTATTTTTAGAGCCTAAATTCTCACATATTTAGGTGAGGCTAGAGATGATCCTATATGTGTAGTGAACTTATTTGGATTTTTGATTCTCCAATGGTTTGTAAGTTTTATACATTTGAGTAAATAATTTTCTTTTATCATATTTCTTCTTCTTATCAATATATTTTATTGTCAACTCTCATATAAATCTAGTCATGCTCTTTTTATGTGATTGTTGCGTTATATTATATATTGATCGTTATTATTTTATGAGTAGTCTTTTACTGCATTATTGCCAACGGTATATTGTCGCTCTTAGATTTAGTAATCTTTTACTGCATTATTGCCAACGGTATATTGTCGCTCTTGGATTTCTCATAAGACAATTTTTCCTAATTTTAAACGTTAGAATTTTATTTACTCGAATACAATTTTTATTCATATGTTCTTCAAATATTTATCTTCCGATTGATTGTTTGGGATGTGAAACTTTCAATTGAGTCAATTCATGAATCAAAATCCAAATAGGTGAACGAAGCATATGGAGGATTCTCAAAGCCTTACCACTTTTTATTATTGAATTTTCTTTATTTTAAATTGTTAAAAAAAATATCAAAAATACTCATTCATTTTTCTTTGTTTGATTGCCTACTTTCCTAACGCTTTTTTATTTGCTAATCATTTCTTGTTCAATTTAACACTGCCTCGTGGGATCGACCGTTCAAATTGTACTACAATTGACCGCTTGTTTTTGTACACGTTTGGGCGTAACCAGTATATTATAGGCCCAGCAACGAATTCTGAATCAACAGTTATGGCCGTATTTAGTCACAGTTTTTCGATTTTTTTCCTCCAAATCTGATGAAAACAAGTTAATTTTGGCCTAAAAAATTGGGCAGGCAGATTTCGCCCCGCCATATTTGTAGAGCTCAAACAGAGCTTCGATTTGGTATACTATAGGCCCAGCAACGATTTCTGGATCAAGAGTTATGGCCGTATTCAATCCGAGATTTTAGATTTTTTTTCCACCAAATCTGATGAAAATAAGTTAATTTTGGCCTAAAAAATTGGGTTGGCGGATTTTGCCCCGCTATATTTGTAGAGGTCGAAAAGAGCTTTGATTTGGTAGATTATAGGCCCAGCAATGAATTCTGAATCAAGAGTTATGGCCGTATTCAGTCACAGTTTTTCTATTTTTTTTCCTCCAAATTTGATGAAAACAAGTCAATTTTGGCGTAAAAATTTGATTTGGCGGATTTCGCCCCGCCATATTTGTAGAGCTCGAAAAGGGCTTCGATTTGGTATATTATAGGCCGAGCAACGCTTTCTGTATCAAGAGTTATGGCCGTATTCATTCACAGTTTTTCGATTTTTTTCCCCCAAATCTAATGAAAATAAGTTAATTTTGGCCGAAAAAATTGGGCAAGTGGATTTCCCCCCGCCATATTTGTAGAGCTCGAATAGAGCTTCGATTTGGTATACTATAGGCCCAGCAACGATTTCTGGATCAAGAGTTATGGCCGTATTCAATCACAGTTTTTTGATTTTTTTTCCTCCAAATTTGATGAAAATAAGTTAATTTTGGCCTAAAAAATTGGGTTGGTGGATTTCGCCCCGCTATATTTGTGGAGGTCGAAAAGGGCTATGATTTGGTATATTATAGGCCCAGCAACGAATTCTGAATCAAGAGTTATGGCCGTATTCAGTCACAGTTTTTCTATTTTTTTTCCTCCAAATCTGATGAAAACAAGTCAATTTTGGCGTAAAAATTTGATTTGGCGGATTTCGCCCCGCCATATTTGTAGAGCTCGAAAAGGGCTTCGATTTGGTATATTATAGGCCGAGCAACGCTTTCTGTATCAAGAGTTATGGCCGTATTCATTCACAGTTTTTCGATTTTTTTCCCCCAAATCTAATGAAAATAAGTTAATTTTGGCCGAAAAAATTGGGCAGGCGGATTTTCCCCCGCCATATTTGTAGAGCTCGAATAGAGCTTCGATTTGGTATACTATAGGCCCAGCAACGATTTCTGGATCAAGAGTGATGGCCGTATTCAATCACAATTTTTCAATTTTTTTTCCTCCAAATTTGATGAAAATAAGTTAATTTTGGCCTAAAAAATTGGGTTGGTGGATTTCGCCCCGCTATATTTGTGGAGGTTGAAAAGGGCTTTGATTTGGTATATTATAGGCCCAGCAACGAATTCTGAATCAAGAGTTATGGCCGTATTCAGTCACAGTTTTTCGATTTTTTTCCTCCAAATCTGATGAAAATAAGTTAATTTTGGCCTAAAAAATTGGGCAGGTGGATTTCGCCCCACCATATTTGTAGAGCTCGAACAGAGCTTCGATTTGGTATACTATAGGCCCAGCAACGATTTCTGGCTCAAGAGTTATGGCCGTATTCAATCCAAGTTTTTAGATTTTTTTTCCACCAAATCTGATGAAAATAAGTTAATTTTGGCCTAAAAAATTGGGTTGGCGGATTTTGCCCTGCTATATTTGTAGAGGTCGAAAAGAGCTTTGATTTGGTATATTATAGGCCCAGCAACGAATTCTGAATCAAGAGTTATGGCCGTATTCAGTCACAGTTTTTCGATTTTTTTCCTCCAAATATGATGAAAACAAGTTAATTTTGGCCTAAAAAATTGGGCAGGCAGATTTCGGCCCACCTTGTTTGTAGAGCTCGAACAGAGCTTCGATTTGGTATACTGTGGGCCCAGCAACGACTTCTGGATCAAGAGTTATGGCCGTATTCAATCACAGTTTTTTGATTTTTTTTCCACAAAATCTGATGAAAATAAGTTAATTTTGGCCTAAAAAATTGGGTTGGCGGATTTCACCCCGTTATATTTGTAGAGGTCGAAAAGAGCTTTGATTTGGTATATTATAGGCCGAGCAACGATTTCCGAATCAAGAGTTATGGCAGTATTCATTCACAGTTTTTCAATTTTTTCCCTCCAAATATGATGAAAACAAGTTAATTTTGGCCTAAAAAATTTGGCAGGCAGATTTCGCCCCGCAATATTTGAAGAGCTCGAATAGAGCTTCGATTTGGTATACTATAGGCCCAGCAACGATTTCTGGATCTATAGTTATGGCCGTATTCAATCACAGTTTTTCGATTTTTTTTTTCTCCAAATCTGATGAAAATAAGTTAATTTTGGCCTAAAAAATTGGGTTGGCGGATTTCTCCCCGCTATATTTGTAGAGGTCAAAAATAGCTTTGATTTGGTATATTATAGGCCCAGCAACGAATTCTGAATCAAGAGTTATGGCCGTATTCAGTCACAGTTTTTCGATTTTTTTCCTCCAAATCTGATGAAAACAAGTTAATTTTGGCCTAAAAAATTGGGCAGGCAGATTTCGCCCCACCGTATTTGTAGAGCTCGAACAGAGCTTCGATTTGGTATACTATAGGCCCAGCAACGATTTCTGGATCAAGAGTTATGGACGTATTCAATCACAGTTTCTCGATTTTTTTTCCACAAAATCTGATGAAAATAAGTTAATTTTGGCCTAAAAAATTGGGTTGGCGGATTTCGCCCCGCTATATTTGTAGAGGTCGAAAACAGCTTTGATTTGGTATATTATAGGCCCAGCAACGAATTCTGAATCAAGAGTTATGGCCGTATTCAGTCACAGTTTTTTGATTTTTTTCCTCCAAATCTGATGAAAATAAGTGAATTTTGGCGTAAAAAATTGAGTTGGTGGATTTCGCCCCGCCATATTGTACAGCTCCAAAAGAGCATCAATTTGGTATATTATAGGCCAAGCAACGATTTCTGAATCAAGAGTTATGGCCGTATTCATTCACAGTTTTTCGATTTTTTTCCTCCAAATCTGATGAAAACAAGTTAATTTTGGCCTAAAAAATTGGGCAGGCGAATTTCGCCCCGCCATATTTGTAGAGCTCGAATAGAGCTTCGATTTGGTATACTATAGGCCCAGCAACGATTTCTGGATCAATAGTTATGGCCGTATTCAATCACAATTTTTCGATTTTTTTCCTCCAAATCTGATGAAAATAAGTAAATTTTGGCCTAAAAAATTGGGTTGGCGGATTTCTCTCCGCTATATTTGTAGAGGTCGAAAAGAGCTATGATTTGGTATATTATAGGCCCAGCAACGAATTCTGAATTAAGAGTTATGGCCGTATTCAGTCACAGTTTTTCGATTTTTTTCCTCCAAATCTGATGAAAACAAGTTAATTTTGGCCTAAAAAATTGGGCAGGCGGATTTCGCCCCACCATATTTGTAGAGCTCGAACAGAGCTTCGATTTGGTATACTATAGGCCCGGCAACGATTTCTGGATCAAGAGTTATGACCGTATTCAATCATTGTTTTTAGATTTTTTTTTCACCAAATCTGATGAAAATAAGTTAATTTTGGCCTAAAAAATTGGGTTGGTGGATTTTGCCCCGCTATATTTGTAGAGGTCGAAAAGAGCTTTGATTTGGTATATTATAGGCCCCGCAACGAATTCTGAATCAAGTGTTATGGCCGTATTCAGTCACAGTTTTTCGATTTTTTTCCTCCAAATCTGATGAAAACAAGTTAATTTTGGCCTAAAAAATTGGGTAGGCAGATTTCGCCCCGCCATATTTGAAGAGCTCGAATAGAGCTTCGATTTCGTATACTATAGGCCCAGCAACGATTTCTGGATCAATAGTTATGGCCGTATTCAATCACAGTTTTTCGATTTTTTTTCTCCAAATCTGATGTAAATAAGTTAATTTTGGCCTAAAAAATTAGGTTGGCGGATTTCTCCCCGCTATATTTGTAGAGGTCGAAAAGAGCTTTGATTTAGTATATGATAGGCCCCGCAACGAATTCTGAATCAAGTGTTATGGCCGTATTCAGTCACAGTTTTTCGATTTTTTTCCTCCAAATCTGATGAAAACAAGTTAATTTTGGCCTAAAAAATTGGGCAGGCGGATTTCGCTCCACCATATTTGTAGAGCTCGAACAGAGCTTCGATTTGGTATACTATAGGCCCAGCAACGATTTCTGGATCAAGAGTTATGGCCGTATTCAATCACAGTTTTTCGATTTTTTTCCACAAAATCTGATGAAAATAAGTTAATTTTGGCCTAAAAAATTGGGTTGGCGGATTTCGCCCCGCTAAATTTGTAGAGGTCGAAAAGAGCTTTGATTTGGTATATTATAGGCCCAGCAACGAATTCTGAATCAAGAGTTATGGCCGTATTCAGTCACAGTTTTTCGATTTTTTTCCTCGAAATATGATGAAAACAAGTGAATTTTGGCGTAAAAAATTGATTTGGTGGATTTCGCCCCGCCATATTTGTAGAGCTCCAAAAGAGCTTTAATTTGGTATATTATAGGCCAAGCAACGATTTCTGAATCAAGAGTTATGGCCGTATTCATTCACAGTTTTTCAATTTTTTTCCTCCAAATCTGATGAAAACAAGTTAATTTTGGCCTAAAAAATTGGGCAGGCGAATTTCGCCCCTCTATATTTGTAGAGCTCGAATAGAGCTTCGATTTGGTATACTATAGGCCCAGCAACGATTTCTGGATCAATAGTTATGGCTGTATTCAATCACAGTTTTTCGATTTTTTTTCCTCCAAATCTGATGAAAATAAGTTAATTTTGGCCTAAAAAATTGGGTTGGCTGATTTTACCCCGCTATATTTGTAGAGGTCGAAAAGAGCTTTGATTTGGTATATTATAGGCCCAGCAACGAATTCTGAATCAAGAGTTATGGCCGTATTCAGTCACAGTTTTTCGATTTTTTTCCTCCAAATATGATGAAAACAAGTTAATTTTGGCCTAAAAAATTTGGCAGGCGGATTTCGCCCCGCCATATTTGTAGAGCTCGAACAGAGCTTCGATTTGGTATACTATAGGCCCAGCAACGATTTCTGGATCAAGAGTTATGGCCGTATTCAATCACAGTTTTTCGATTTTTTTTCCACAAAATCTGATGAAAATAAGTTAATTTTGGCCTAAAAAATTGGGTTGGCGGATTTCACCCCGCTATATTTGTAGAGGTCGAAAAGAGCTGTGATTTGGTATATTATAGGCCCAGCAACGAATTCTGAATCAAGAGTTATGGCCGTATTCAGTCACAGTTTTTTGATTTTTTTCCTCCAAATCTGATGAAAACAAGTGAATTTTGGCGTAAAAAATTGATTTGGCGGATTTCACCCCGCCATACTTGTAGAGCTCCAAAAGTGCTTCGATTTGGTATATTATAGGCCCAGCAACGATTTCTGAATCAAGAGTTATGGCCGTATTCAATCACAGTTTTTCGATTTTTTTTCCACAAAATCTGATGAAAATAAGTTAATTTTGGCCTAAAAAATTGGGTTGGCGGATTTCGCCCCGCTATATTTGTAGAGGTCGAAAAGAGCTGTGATTTGGTATATTATAGGCCCAGCAACGAATTCTGAATCAAGAGTTATGGCCGTATTCAATCACAGTTTTTTGATTTTTTTCCTCCAAATCTGATGAAAACAAGTTAATTTTGGCCTAAAAAATTTGGCAGGCGGATTTCGCCCCACCATATTTGTAGAGCTCGAACAGAGCTTCGATTTGGTATACTATAGGCCCAGCAACGATTTCTGGATCAAGAGTTATGGCCGTATTCAATCACAGTTTTTCGATTTTTTTTCCACAAAATCTGATGAAAATAAGTTAATTTTGGCCTAAAAAATTGGGTTGGCGAATTTCGCCCCGTATATTTGTAGAGCTCCAAAAGAGCTTCAATTTGGTATATTATAGGCCAAGCAACGATTTCTGAATCAAGAGTTATGGCCGTATTTATTCACAGTTTTTCGATTTTTTTCCTCCAAATCTGATGAAAACAAGTTAATTTTGGCCTAAAAAATTGGGCAGGCGAATTTCGCCCCGCTATATATGTAGAGCTCGAATAGAGCTTCGATTTGGTATACTATAGGCCCAGCAACGATTTCTGGATCAATAGTTATGGCCGTATTCAATCACAGTTTTTCGATTTTTTTTCCTCCAAATCTGATGAAAATAAGTTAATTTTGGCCTAAAAAATTGGATTGGCTGATTTTGCCCCGCTATATTTGTAGAGGTCGAAAAGAGATTTGATTTGGTATATTATAGGCCCAGCAACGAATTCTGAATCAAGAGTTATGGCCGTATTCAGTCACAGTTTTTCGATTTTTTTCCTCCAAATATGATGAAAACAAGTTAATTTTGACCTAAAAAATTGGGCAGGCGGATTTCGTCCCGCCATATTTGTAGAGCTCGAATAGAGCTTCGATTTGGTATACTATAGGCCCAGCAACGATTTCTGGATCAATAGTTATGGCCGTATTCAATCACAGTTTTTTGATTTTTTTTCCTCCAAAGCTGATGAAAATAAGTTAATTTTGGCCTTAAAAATTGGGTTGGCGGATTTCTCCCCACTATATTGGTAGAGGTCGAAAAGAGCTATGATTTGGTATATTATAGGCCCAGCAACGAATTCTGAATCAAGAGTTATGGCCGTATTCAATCACAGT
The DNA here is from genome assembly GCA_029231665.1 of Morus indica. NCBI lineage: Eukaryota > Viridiplantae > Streptophyta > Magnoliopsida > Rosales > Moraceae > Morus > Morus indica. Next base: position 495,872 of record JACAGA010000003.1, on the reverse strand, counting down.
TTTTTGATTTTTTTCCTCCAAATCTGATGAAAACAAGTTAATTTTGGCCTAAAAAATTGGGCAAGCAGATTTCGCCCCACCATATTTGTAGAGCTCGAACAGAGCTTCGATTTGGTATACTACAGGCCCGGCAACGATTTCTGGATCAAGAGTTATGACCGTATTCAATCACAGTTTTTAGATTTTTTTACCACCAAATCTGATGAAAATAAGTTAATTTTGGCCTAAAAAATTGGGTTGGCGGATTTTGCCCCGCTATATTTGTAGAGGTCGAAAAGAGCTTTGATTTGGTATATTATAGGCCCCGCAACGAATTCTGAATCAAGAGTTATGGCCGTATTCAGTCACAGTTTTTCGATTTTTTTCCTCCAAATCTGATGAAAACAAGTTAATTTTGGCCTAAAAAATTGGGCAGGCGGATTTCGCCCCACCATATTTGTAGAGCTCAAACAGAGCTTCGATTTGGTATACTATAGGCCCAGCAATGATTTCTGGATCAAGAGATATGGCCGTATTCAATCACAGTTTTTCAATTTTTTTTCCACAAAATCTGATGAAAATAAGTTAATTTTGGCCTAAAAAATTGGGTTGGAGAATTTCGCCCCGCTATATTTGCAGAGGTCGAAAAGAGCTTTGATTTGGTATATTATAGGCCCAGCAACGAATTCTGAATCAAGAGTTATGGCCGTATTCAGTCACAGTTTTTCGATTTTTTTGCTCCAAATCTGATGAAAACAAGTGAATTTTGGCGTAAAAAATTGATTTGGCGGATTTCGCCCCGCATATTTGTAGAGCTCCAAAAGAGCTTCAATTTGGTATATTATAGGCCGAGCAACGATTTCTGAATCACGAGTTATGGCCGTATTCATTCACAGTTTTTCGATTTTTTTCCTCCAAATCTGATGAAAACAAGTTAATTTTGGCCTAAAAAATTGGGCAGGCGGATTTCGCCCCACCATATTTGTAGAGCTCGAATAGAGCTTCGATTTGGTATACTATAGGCCCAGCAACGATTTCTGGATCAATAGTTATGGCCGTATTCAATCACAGTTTTTCGATTTTTTTTCCTCCAAATCTGATGAACATAAATTAATTTTGGCCTCAAAAATTGGGTTGGCGGATTTCTCCCCGCTATATTTGTAGAGGTCGAAAAGAGCTTTGATTTGGTATATTATAGGCCCAGCAACGAATTCTGAATCAAGAGTTATGGCCGTATTCAGTCACAGTTTTTCGATTTTTTTCCTCCAAATCTGATGAAAACAAGTTAATTTTGGCCTAAAAAATTGGGCAGGCGGATTTCGCCCCACCATATTTGTAGAGCTCGAACAGAGCTTCGATTTGGTATACTATAGGCCCAGCAACGATTTCTAGATCAAGAGTTATGGCCGTATTCAATCACAGTTTTTAGATTTTTTTTCCACCAAATCTGATGAAAATAAGTTAATTTTGGCCTAAAAAATTGGGTTGGCGGATTTTGCCCCGCTATATTTGTAGAGGTCGAAAAGAGCTTTGATTTAGTATATTATAGGCCCAGCAACGAATTCTGAATCAAGAGTTAAGGCCGTATTCAGTCACAGTTTTTCGATTTTTTTCCACCAAATCTGATGAAAACAAGTTAATTTTGGCCTAAAAAATTAGGCAGGCGGATTTCGCCCCGCCATATTAGTAGAGCTCGAACAGAGCTTCGATTTGGTATACTATAGACCCAGCAACGATTTCTGGATCAAGAGTTATGGCCGTATTCAATCACAGTTTTTCTATTTTTTTTCCTCCAAATCTGATGAAAACAAGTGAATTTTGGCGTAAAAAATTGATTTGGCGGATTTTGCCCTGCTATATTTGTAGAGCTCAAAAAGAGCTTCGATTTGGTATATTATAGGCCCGGCAACGATTTCTGAATCAAGAGTTATGGCCGTATTCAATCACAGTTTTTCGATTTTTTTTCCTCCAAATGTGATGAAGATAAGTTAATTTTGGCCTAAAAAATTGGGTTGGTGGAATTCTCCCCGCTATATTTGTAGAGGTCGAAAAGAGCTTTGATTTGGTATATTATAGGCCCAGCAACGAATTCTGAATCAAGAGATATGGCCGTATTCAGTCACAGTTTTTCGATGTTTTTCCTCCAAATCTGATGAAAACAAGTTAATTTTGGCCTAAAAAATTGGGCAGGCGGATTTCGCCCCACCATATTTGTAGAGCTCGAACAGAGCTTCGATTTGGTATACTATAGGCCCTGCAATGATTTCTAGATCAAGAGTTATGGCCGTATTCAATCACAGTTTTTATATTTTTTTTCCACCAAATCTAATGAAAATAAGTTAATTTCGGCCTAAAAAATTGGGTTGGCGGATTTTGCCCCGCTATATTTGTAGAGGTCGAAAAGAGCTTTGATTTGGTATATTATAGGCCCAGCAACGAATTCTGAATCAAGAGTTAAGGCCGTATTCAGTCACAGTTTTTCAATTTTTTTCCCCCAAATCAGATGAAAATAAGTTAATTTTGGCCTAAAAAATTGGGCAGGCGGATTTCGCCCCGCCATATTAGTAGAGCTCGAACAGAGCTTCGATTTGGTATACTATAGACCCAGCAACGATTTCTGGATCAAGAGTTATGGCCGTATTCAATCACAGTTTTTCTATTTTTTTTCCTCCAAATCTGATGAAAACAAGTGAATTTTGGCGTAAAAAATTGATTTGGCGGATTTCGCCCTGCTATATTTGTAGAGCTCAAAAAGAGGTTCGATTTGGTATATTATAGGCCCGGCAACGATTTCTGAATCAAGAGTTATAGCCGTATTCAATCACAGTTTTGCGATTTTTTTACTCAAAATCTGGTGAAAATAAGTTAATTTCTGCCTAAAAAATTTGGTTGGCAGATGTCGCCCCACTATATTTGTAGAGGTCGAAAAGAGCTTTGATTTGGTATATTATAGGCCCAGCAACGAATTCTGAATCAAGACTTATGGCCGTATTCAGTCACAGTTTTTTGATTTTTTTCCTCCAAATCTGATGAAAACAAGTTAATTTTGGCGTAAAAAATTGATTTGGCGGATTTCGCCCCGCCAAATTCGTAGAGCTCAAAAAGAGCTTCGATTTGGTATATTACAGGCCCGACAACGATTTCTGAATCAAGAGTTATGGCCGTATTCAATCACAGTTTTTCGATTTTTTTTCTCCAAATCTGATGAAAACAAGTGAATTTTGGCGTAAAAAATTGATTTGGCGGATTTCGCTCCGCTATATTTGTAGACCTCGAAAAGAGCTTCGATTTGGTATATTATAGGCCCGGCAACGATTTCTGGATCAAGAGTTTTGGCCGTATTCAATCACAGTTTTTTGATTTTTTTTCCTCCAAATCTGATGAAAACAAGTGAATTTTCGCCTAAAAAATTGGGTTGGCGGATTTCGCCCTGCCATATTTGTAGAGCTCGAACAGAGCTTCGTTTTGGTATACTATAGGCCCAGCAACGATTTCTGGATAAAGAGTTATGGCCGTATTCAATCACAGTTTTTCGATATTTTTTCCTCCATATCTGATGAAAATAAGTTAATTTTGGCCTAAAAAATTGGGTTGGCGGATTTCGCCCCACTATATTTGTAGAGGTCGAAGAGAGCTTTGATTTCGTATATTATAGGCCCAGCAACGAGTTCTGAATCAAGAGTTATGGCCGTATTCATTCACAGTTTTTCAATTTTTTTCCTCCAAATCTGATGAAAACAAGTTAATTTTGGCCTAAAAAATTGGGCAGGTGGAGTCCACGCCGCCATATTTGTAGAGCTCGAACAGAGCTTCGATTTGGAATACTATAGGCCCAGCAACGATTTCTGGATCAAGTGTTATGGCCGTATTCAATCACAGTTTTTCGGTTTTTTTTCCTCCAAATATGATGAAAACAAGTGAATTTCGGCGCAAAAAATTGATTTGGCGGATTTCGCCCAGCCTTATTTGTAGAGCTCCAAAAGAGCTTCGATTTGGTATCTTATAGGCCTAGCAACGATTTTTGGATCAAGAGTTATTGCTGTATTCAATCACAGTTTTTCGATTTTTTTTCCTCCAAATCTGATGAAAACAAGTGAATTTTGGCGTAAAAAATTGATTTGGCGGCTTTCGCCCTGCGATATTTGTAGAGCTCGAAAAGAGCTTCGATTTAGTATATTATAGGCCCGGCAACGATTTCTGAATCAAGAGTTATGACCGTATTCAATCACAGTTTTGCGATTTTTTTGCTCAAAATCTGGTGAAAATAAGTTAATTTTGGCTTAAAAAATTGGTTTGGCGGATTTCGCCCCGCCAAATTCGTAGAGCTCAAAAAGAGCTTCGATTTGGTATATTACAGGCCCGGCAACGATTTCTGAATCAAGAGTTATGGCCGTATTCAATCACAGTTTTTCGATTTTTTTTCTCCAAATCTGATGAAAACAAGTGAATTTTGGCGTAGAAAATTGATTTGGCGGATTTCGCCCCGCTATATTTGTAGACATCGAAAAGAGCTTCGATTTGGTATATTATAGGCCCGGCAACGATTTCTGGATCAAGAGTTATGGCCGTATTCAATCACAGTTTTTTGATTTTTTTTCCTCCAAATCTGATGAAAACAAGTGAATTTTCGCCTAAAAAATTGGGTTGGCGGATTTCGCCCCACCATATTTGTAGAGCTCGAAAAGAGCTTCGATTTGGTATATTATAGGCCCAGCAACGTTTTCTGAATCAAGAGTTATGGCCGTATTTAGTCACAGTTTTTTGATTTTTTTTCCTCCAAATCTGATGAAAACAAGTGAATTTTCTTCTAAAAAATTGGGTTGGCGGATTTTGCCCCACCATATTTGTAGAGCTCGAAAAGAGCTTCGATTTGGTATATTATAGTCCCAGCAACGATTTCTGGATCAAAATTTATGGCCGTATTCAATCATAGTTTTTCAAATTTTTTTCCTCCAAATATGATGAAAACAAGTGAATTTTGGCCTAAAAAATTGGGCGGGCCGATTTCGCCGTGCCATATTTTTTAGAGATCGAAAAGAGCTTCGATTTGGTATATTATAGGCCCAGCAACGATTTCTAGATCAAGAGTTATGGCCGTATTCAATCAAAGTTTTTCAATTTTTTTTCCTCCAAATCTGATGAAAACAAGTGAATTTTCTTCTAAAAAATTGGGTTGACAGATTTCGCCCCACAATATTTGTAGAGCTCGAAAAGAGCTTCAATTTGGTATATTATAGTCCCAGCAACGATTTCTGGATCAAGAGTTATGGCCGTATTCAATCACAGTTTTTCGATTTTTTTTTCCTCCAAATTTGATGAAAATAAGTGAATTTTAGCCTAAAAAATTGGGCAGGTGGATTTCGCCCCGCCCTATTTGTAGAGATCGAAAAGAGGTTCGATTTGGTATATTATAGGCCTAGCAACGATTTCTGGATCAAGAGTTATGGCCGTATTCAATCACAGTTTTTCAATTTTTTTTCCTCCAAATCTGATGAAAATAAGTTAATTTTGGCCTAAAAAATTGGGTTGGCGGATTTCGCCCTGCTATATTTGTAGAGGTCGAATAGAGCTTTGATTTCGTATATTATAGGCCCAGCAACGAATTCTGAATCAAGAGTTATGGCCGTATTCATTCACAGTTTTTCGATTTTTTTCCTCCAAATCTGATGAAAATAAGTTATTTTTGGCCTAAAAAATTGGGCAGGCGGAGTCCACGCCGTCATATTTGTTGAGCTCGAACAGAGCTTCGATTTGGAATACTATAGGCCCAGCAACGATTTCTGGATCAAGAGTTATGGCCGTATTCAATCACAGTTTTTCAATTTTTTTTCCTCCAAATCTGATGAAAACAAGTGAATTTCGGCGTAAAAAATTGATTTGGCGGATTTCGCCCAGCCATATTTGTAGAGCTCCAAAAGAGCTTCGATTTGGTATATTATAGGCCTAGCAACGATTTCTGGATCAAGAGTTATGGCCGTATTCAATCACAGTTTTTCGATTTTTTTTCCTCCAAATCTGATGAAAACAAGTGAATTTTGGCGTAAAAAATTGATTTGGCGGATTTCGCCCTGCCATATTTGTAGAGCTCAAAAAGAGCTTCGATTTGGTATATTATAGGCCCAGCAACGATTTCTGGATCAAGAGTTATGGCCGTATTCAATCACAGTTTTTCGATTTTTTTTCTCCAAATCTGATGAAAACAAGTGAATTTTGGCCTAAAAAATTGGGTTGGCGGATTTCGCCCCGCCATATTTGTAGAGCTCGAAAAGAGCTTCGATTTGGTATATTATAGGCCCAGCAACGATTTCTGGATCAAGAGTTATGGCCGTATTCAATCACAGTTTTTCGATTTTTTTTCCTCCAAATCTGATGAAAACAAGTGAATTTTGGCGTAAAAAATTGATTTGGCGGATTTCGCCCCGCCATATTTGTAGAGCTCGAAAAGAGCTTCGATTTGGTATATTATAGGCCCAGCAACGATTTCTGGATCAAGAGTTATGGCCGTATTCAATCACAGTTTTTCGATTTTTTTTCCTCCAAATCTGATGAAAACAAGTGAATTTTCGCCTAAAAAATTGGGTTGGCGGATTTCGCCCCACCATATTTGTAGAGCTCGAAAAGAGCTTCAATTTGGTATATTATAGTCCCAGCAACGATTTCTGGATCAAGAGTTATGGCCGTATTCAATCACAGTTTTTCGATTTTTTTTCCTCCAAATCTGATGAAAACAAGTGAATTTTCTTCTAAAAAATTGGGTTCGCGGATTTCGCCCCACCATATTTGTAGAGCTCGAAAAGAGCTTCAATTTGGTATATTATAGTCCCAGCAACGATTTCTGGATCAAGAGTTATGGCCGTATTCAATCACAGTTTTTCGATTTTTTTTCCTCCAAATCTGATGAAAACAAGTGAATTTTCTTCTAAAAAATTGGGTTCGCGGATTTCGCCCCACCATATTTGTAGAGCTCGAAAAGAGCTTCAATTTGGTATATTATAGTCCCAGCAACGATTTCTGGATCAAGAGTTATGGCCGTATTCAATCACAGTTTTTCGATTTTTTTTCCTCTAAATCTGATGAAAACAAGTGAATTTTGGCGTAAAAAATTGATTTGGCGGATTTCGGCCCGCCATATTTGTAGAGCTCGAAAAGAGCTTCGATTTGGTATATTATAGGCCTAGCAACGATTTCTGGATCAAGAGTTATGGCCGTATTCAATCACAGTTTTTCGATTTTTTTTCCTCCAAATCTAATGAAAACAAGTGAATTTTCTTCTAAAAAATTGGGTTCGCGGATTTCGCCCCACCATATTTGTAGAGCTCGAAAAGAGCTTCAATTTGGTATATTATAGTCCCAGCAACGATTTCTGGATCAAGAGTTATGGCCGTATTCAATCACAGTTTTTCGATTTTTTTTCCTCCAAATCTGATGAAAACAAGTGAATTTTCTTCTAAAAAATTGGGTTCGCGGATTTCGCCCACCATATTTGTAGAGCTCGAAAAGAGCTTCAATTTGGTATATTATAGTCCCAGCAACGATTTCTGGATCAAGAGTTATGGCCGTATTCAATCACAGTTTTTCGATTTTTTTTCCTCCAAATCTGATGAAAACAAGTGAATTTTGTCCTAAAAAATTGGGTTCGCGGATTTCGCCCCACCATATTTGTAGAGCTCGAAAAGAGCTTCAATTTGGTATATTATAGTCCCAGCAACGATTTCTGGATCAAGAGTTATGGCCGTATTCAATCACAGTTTTTCGATTTTTTTTCCTCCAAATCTGATGAAAACAAGTGAATTTTGGCGTAAAAAATTGATTTGGCGGATTTCGCCCCGCCATATTTGTAGAGCTCGAAAAGAGCTTCGATTTGGTATATTATAGGCCTAGCAACGATTTCTGGATCAAGAGTTATGGCCGTATTCAATCACAGTTTTTCGATTTTTTTTCCTCCAAATCTGATGAAAACAAGTGAATTTTCTTCTAAAAAATTGGGTTCGCGGATTTCGCCCCACCATATTTGTAGAGCTCGAAAAGAGCTTCAATTTGGTATATTATAGTCCCAGCAACGATTTCTGGATCAAGAGTTATGGCCGTATTCAATCACAGTTTTTCGATTTTTTTTCCTCCAAATCTGATGAAAACAAGTGAATTTTGGCCTAAAAAATTGGGTTCGCGGATTTCGCCCCACCATATTTGTAGAGCTCGAAAAGAGCTTCAATTTGGTATATTATAGTCCCAGCAACGATTTCTGGATCAAGAGTTATGGCCGTATTCAATCACAGTTTTTCGATTTTTTTTCCTCTAAATCTGATGAAAACAAGTGAATTTTGGCGTAAAAAATTGATTTGGCGGATTTCGGCCCGCCATATTTGTAGAGCTCGAAAAGAGCTTCGATTTGGTATATTATAGGCCTAGCAACGATTTCTGGATCAAGAGTTATGGCCGTATTCAATCACAGTTTTTCGATTTTTTTTCCTCCAAATCTGATGAAAACAAGTGAATTTTCTTCTAAAAAATTGGGTTCGCGGATTTCGCCCCACCATATTTGTAGAGCTCGAAAAGAGCTTCAATTTGGTATATTATAGTCCCAGCAACGATTTCTGGATCAAGAGTTATGGCCGTATTCAATCACAGTTTTTCGATTTTTTTTCCTCCAAATCTGATGAAAACAAGTGAATTTTCTTCTAAAAAATTGGGTTCGCGGATTTCGCCCCACCATATTTGTAGAGCTCGAAAAGAGCTTCAATTTGGTATATTATAGTCCCAGCAACGATTTCTGGATCAAGAGTTATGGCCGTATTCAATCACAGTTTTTTGATTTTTTTTCCTCCAAATCTGATGAAAACAAGTGAATTTTGGCGTAAAAAATTGATTTGGCGGATTTCGCCCCGCCATATTTGTAGAGATCGAAAAGAGCTTCGATTTGGTATATTATAGGCCTAGCAACGATTTCTGGATCAAGAGTTATGGCCGTATTCAATCACAGTTTTTCGATTTTTTTTCCTCCAAATCTGATGAAAACAAGTGAATTTTCGCCTAAAAAATTGGGTTGGCGGATTTCGCCCCACCATATTTGTAGAGCTCGAAAAGAGCTTCGATTTGGTATATTATAGGCCCAGCAACGATTTCTGGATCAAGAGTTATGGCCGTATTCAATCACAGTTTTTCGATTTTTTTTCCTCCAAATCTGATGAAAACAAGTGAATTTTCTTCTAAAAAATTGGGTTGGCGGATTTCGCCCCACCATATTTGTAGAGCTCGAAAAGAGCTTCAATTTGGTATATTATAGTCCCAGCAACGATTTCTGGATCAAGAGTTATGGCCGTATTCAATCACAGTTTTTCGATTTTTTTTCCTCCAAATCTGATGAAAACAAGTGAATTTTGGCCTAAAAAATTGGGTTGGTGGATTTCGCCCCACCATATTTGTAGAGCTCGAAAAGAGCTTCGATTTGGTATATTATAGTCCCAGCAACGATTTCTGGATCAAGAGTTATGGCCGTATTCAATCACAGTTTTTCGATTTTTTTTCCACTAAATCTGATGAAAACAAGTGAATTTTGGCGTAAAAAATTGATTTGGCGGATTTCGGCCCACCATATTTGTAGAGCTCGAAAAGAGCTTCGATTTGGTATATTATAGGCCTAGCAACGATTTCTGGATCAAGAGTTATGGCCGTATTCAATCACAGTTTTTCGATTTTTTTTCCTCCAAATCTGATGAAAACAAGTGAATTTTCTTCTAAAAAATTGGTTCGCGGATTTCGCCCCACCATATTTGTAGAGCTCGAAAAGAGCTTCAATTTGGTATATTATAGTCCCAGCAACGATTTCTGGATCAAGAGTTATGGCCGTATTCAATCACAGTTTTTTGATTTTTTTTCCTCCAAATCTGATGAAAACAAGTGAATTTTGGCGTAAAAATTGATTTGGCGGATTTCGCCCGCCATATTTGTAGAGATCGAAAAGAGCTTCGATTTGGTATATTATAGGCTAGCAACGATTTCTGGATCAAGAGTTATGGCCGTATTCAATCACAGTTTTTTGAATTTTTTTTCTCCAAATCTGATGAAAACAAGTGAATTTTCGCTAAAAAATTGGGTTGGCGCGATTTCGCCCCACCATATTTGTAGAGCTCGAAAAGAGCTTCGATTTGGTATATTATAGGCCCAGCAACGATTTCTGGATCAAGAGTTATGGCCGTATTCAATCACAGTTTTTCGATTTTTTTTTCCTCCAAATCTGATGAAAACAAGTGAATTTTCTTCTAAAAAATTGGGTTGGCGGATTTCGCCCACCATATTTGTAGAGCTCGAAAAGAGCTTCAATTTGGTATATTATAGTCCCAGCAACGATTTCTGGATCAAGAGTTATGGCCGTATTCAATCACAGTTTTTCGATTTTTTTTCCTCCAAATCTGATGAAAACAAGTGAATTTTGTTCCTAAAAAATTGGGTTGGCGGATTTCGCCCCACCATATTTGTAGAGATCGAAAAGAGCTTCGATTTGGTATATTATAGTCCCAGCAACGATTTCTGGATCAAGAGTTATGGCCGTATTCAATCACAGTTTTTCGATTTTTTTTCCACTAAATCTGATGAAAACAAGTGAATTTTGGCGTAAAAAATTGATTTGGCGGATTTCGGCCCGCCATATTTGTAGAGCTCGAAAAGAGCTTCGATTTGGTATATTATAGGCCTAGCAACGATTTCTGGATCAAGAGTTATGGCCGTATTCAATCACAGTTTTTCGATTTTTTTTCCTCCAAATCTATGAAAACAAGTGAATTTTCTTCTAAAAAATTGGGTTCGCGGATTTCGCCCCACCATATTTGTAGAGCTCGAAAAGAGCTTCAATTTGGTATATTATAGTCCCAGCAACGATTTCTGGATCAAGAGTTATGGCCGTATTCAATCACAGTTTTTCGATTTTTTTTCCTCCAAATCTGATGAAAACAAGTGAATTTTGGCGTAAAAAATTGATTTGGCGGATTTCGCCCCACCATATTTGTAGAGCTCGAAAAGAGCTTCGATTTGGTATATTATAGGCCCAGCAACGATTTCTGGATCAAGAGTTATGGCCGTATTCAATCACAGTTTTTCGATTTTTTTTCCTCCAAATCTAATGAAAACAAGTGAATTTTCTTCTAAAAAATTGGGTTCGCGGATTTCGCCCCACCATATTTGTAGAGCTCGAAAAGAGCTTCAATTTGGTATATTATAGTCCCAGCAACGATTTCTGGATCAAGAGTTATGGCCGTATTCAATCACAGTTTTTCGATTTTTTTTCCTCTAAATCTGATGAAAACAAGTGAATTTTGGCGTAAAAAATTGATTTGGCGGATTTCGGCCCGCCATATTTGTAGAGCTCGAAAAGAGCTTCGATTTGGTATATTATAGGCCTAGCAACGATTTCTGGATCAAGAGTTATGGCCGTATTCAATCACAGTTTTTCGATTTTTTTTCCTCCAAATCTGATGAAAACAAGTGAATTTTTGCGTAAAAAATTGATTTGGCGGATTTCGCCCACCTTTTGTAGAGCTCAAAAAGAGCTTCAATTTGGTATATTATAGTCCTAGCAACGATTTCTGGATCAAGAGTTATGGCCGTATTCAATCACAGTTTTTCAATTTTTTTTTTCACTAAATCTGATGAAAACAAGTGAATTTTGGCGTAAAAATTGATTTGGCGGATTTCGGCCCGCCATATTTGTAGAGCTCGAAAGAGCTTCGATTTGGTATATTATAGGCCTAGCAACGATTTCTGGATCAAGAGTTATGGCCGTATTCAATCACAGTTTTTTCGATTTTTTTTCCTCCAAATCTGATGAAAACAAGTGAATTTCTTCTAAAAAATTGGTTCGCGGATTTCGCCCCACCATATTTGTAGAGCTCGAAAGAGCTTCGATTGGTATATTATAGTCCCAGCAACGATTTCTGGATCAAGAGTTATGGCCGTATTCAATCACAGTTTTTCGATTTTTTTTCCTCCAAATCTGATGAAAACAAGTGAATTTTGGCGTAAAAAATTGATTTGGCGGATTTCGCCCCGCCATATTTGTAGAGCTCGAAAAGAGCTTCGATTTGGTATATTATAGGCCTAGCAACGATTTCTGGATCAAGAGTTATGGCCGTATTCAATCACAGTTTTTCGATTTTTTTTCCTCCAAATCTGATGAAAACAAGTGAATTTTCTTCTAAAAAATTGGGTTCGCGGATTTCGCCCCACCATATTTGTAGAGCTCGAAAAGAGCTTCAATTTGGTATATTATAGTCCCAGCAACGATTTCTGGATCAAGAGTTATGGCCGTATTCAATCACAGTTTTTCGATTTTTTTTCCTCCAAATCTGATGAAAACAAGTGAATTTTCTTCTAAAAAATTGGGTTCGCGGATTTCGCCCCACCATATTTGTAGAGCTCGAAAAGAGCTTCAATTTGGTATATTATAGTCCCAGCAACGATTTCTGGATCAAGAGTTATGGCCGTATTCAATCACAGTTTTTCGATTTTTTTTCCTCCAAATCTGATGAAAACAAGTGAATTTTCTTCTAAAAAATTGGGTTCGCGGATTTCGCCCCACCATATTTGTAGAGCTCGAAAAGAGCTTCAATTTTGTATATTATAGTCCCAGCAACGATTTCTGGATCAAGAGTTATGGCCGTATTCAATCACAGTTTTTCGATTTTTTTTTCTCCAAATTTGATGAAAACAAATGAATTTTGGCCTAAAAAATTGGGCAGGCGGATTTCGCCCCGCCATATTTTTAGAGATCGAAAAGTGCTTCGATTTGGTATATTATAGACCCAGCAACGATTTCTGGATTAAGAGTTATGGCCGTATTCAATCACAGTTTTTCAATTTTTTTTCCACTAAATCTGATGAAAACAAGTGAATTTTGGCGTAAAAATTGATTTGGCGGATTTCGCCCGCCATATTTGTAGAGCTCGAAAAGAGCTTCAATTTGGTATATTATAGTCCCAGCAACGATTTCTGGATCAAGAGTTATGGCCGTATTCAATCACAGTTTTTCGATTTTTTTCCTCCAAATCTGATGAAAACAAGTGAATTTTCTTCAAAAAATTGGTTCGTGGATTTCGCCCCACCATATTTGTAGAGCTCGAAAAGAGCTTCAATTTGGTATATTATAGTCCCAGCAACGATTTCTGGATCAAGAGTTATGGCCGTATTCAATCACAGTTTTTCGATTTTTTTTCCTCCAAATCTGATGAAAACAAGTGAATTTTCTTCTAAAAAATTGGTTCGCGGATTTCGCCCCACATATTTGTAGAGCTCGAAAAGAGCTTCAATTTGGTATATTATAGTCCCAGCAACGATTTCTGGATCAAGAGTTATGGCCGTATTCAATCACAGTTTTTATTTTTTTTCCTCCAAATCTGATGAAAACAAGTGAATTTTCTTCTAAAAAATTGGGTTCGCGGATTTCGCCCCACCATATTTGTAGAGCTCGAAAAGAGCTTCAATTTGGTATATTATAGTCCCAGCAACGATTTCTGGATCAAGAGTTATGGCCGTATTCAATCACAGTTTTCGATTTTTTCCTCCAAATCTGATGAAAACAAGTGAATTTTCTTCTAAAAAATTGGGTTCGTGGATTTCGCCCCACCATATTTGTAGAGCTCGAAAAGAGCTTCAATTTGGTATATTATAGTCCCAGCAACGATTTCTGGATCAAGAGTTATGGCCGTATTCAATCACAGTTTTTCGATTTTTTTTCCTCCAAATCTGATGAAAACAAGTGAATTTTGGCCTAAAAAATTGGGCAGGCGGATTTCGCCCCGCCATATTTGTAGAGCTCGAAAAGAGCTTCGATTTGGTATATTATAGTCCCAGCAACGATTTCTGGATCAAGAGTTATGGCCGTATTCAATCACAGTTTTTCGATTTTTTTTCCTCCAAATCTGATGAAAACAAGTGAATTTTCTTCTAAAAAATTGGGTTCGCGGATTTCGCCCCACCATATTTGTAGAGCTCGAAAAGAGCTTCAATTTGGTATATTATAGTCCCAGCAACGATTTCTGGATCAAGAGTTATGGCCGTATTCAATCACAGTTTTTCGATTTTTTTTCCTCCAAATCTGATGAAAACAAGTGAATTTTCTTCTAAAATTGGGTTCGTGGATTTCGCCCCACCATATTTGTAGAGCTCGAAAAGAGCTTCGATTTGGTATATTATAGGCCTAGCAACGATTTCTGGATCAAGAGTTATGGCCGTATTCAATCACAGTTTTTCGATTTTTTTTCCTCCAAATCTAATGAAAACAAGTGAATTTTCTTCTAAAAAATTGGGTTCGCGGATTTCGCCCCACCATATTTGTAGAGCTCGAAAAGAGCTTCAATTTGGTATATTATAGTCCCAGCAACGATTTCTGGATCAAGAGTTATGGCCGTATTCAATCACAGTTTTTCGATTTTTTTTCCTCCAAATCTGATGAAAACAAGTGAATTTTCTTCTAAAAAATTGGGTTCGCGGATTTCGCCCCACCATATTTGTAGAGCTCGAAAAGAGCTTCAATTTGGTATATTATAGTCCCAGCAACGATTTCTGGATCAAGAGTTATGGCCGTATTCAATCACAGTTTTTCGATTTTTTTTCCTCCAAATCTAATGAAAACAAGTGAATTTTGGCCTAAAAAATTGGGTTCGCGGATTTCGCCCCACCATATTTGTAGAGCTCGAAAAGAGCTTCGATTTGGTATATTATAGCCCAGCAACGATTTCTGGATCAAGAGTTATGGCCGTATTCAATCACAGTTTTTCAATTTTTTTCCTCCAAATCTGATGAAAACAAGTGAATTTTGGCGTAAAAAATGATTTGGTCGGATTTCGCCCCGCCATATTTGTAGAGCTCGAAAAGAGCTTCAATTTGGTATATTATAGTCCCAGCAACGATTTCTGGATCAAGAGTTATGGCCGTATTCAATCACAGTTTTTCGATTTTTTTTCTCCAAATCTGATGAAAACAAGTGAATTTTCTTTCTAAAAAATTGGGTTCGTGGATTTCGCCCCACCATATTTGTAGAGCTCGAAAAAGCTTCAATTTGGTATATTATAGTCCCAGCAACGATTTCTGGATCAAGAGTTATGGCCGTATTCAATCACAGTTTTTCGTTTTTTTTCCTCCAAATCTGATGAAAACAAGTGAATTTTCTTCTAAAAATTGGTTCGCGGATTTCGCCCCACCATATTTGTAGAGCTCAAAGAGCTTCAATTTGTTATATTATAGTCCCAGCACGATTTCTGTCAAGAGTTAGGCCGTATTCAATCACAGTTTTTCGATTTTTTTTCCTCCAAATCTGATGAAAACAAGTGAATTTTCTTCTAAAAAATTGGTTCGCGGATTTCGCCCACCATATTTGTAGAGCTCGAAAAGGCTTCAATTTGGTATATTATAGTCCAGCAACGATTTCTGGATCAAGAGTTATGGCCGTATTCAATCACAATTTTTCGATTTTTTTTCCTCCAAATCTAATGAAAACAAGTGAATTTTCTTCTAAAAATTGGGTTCGCGGATTTCGCCCAACCATATTTGTAGAGCTCGAAAAGAGCTTCAATTTGGTATATTATAGGCCCAGCAACGATTTCTGGATCAAGAGTTATGGCCGTATTCAGTCACAGTTTTTTGATTTTTTTTCCTCCAATTCTGATGAAAACAAGTGAATTTTGGCCTAAAAAATTGGGTTGGCGGATTTCGCCCGCCATATTTGTAGAGCTCGAAAGGAGCTTCGATT